>VYXB01003084.1:339186-388862 GCA_013397135.1 Pachyramphus minor | reverse complement strand
CCCCCCGTTGTTTTTTTTAATTAAAGAAAATCTGGAGCTGTGAGGTGTTTTAAACTTGGCTTTTGTTGTTTTTTCTTCCATATACATGAGTTTCAAATCACTCAAGGCTGAAGAATTTCCCTGCCAAATTTCAGCATGGTCAAACTACCTCATGTGCAACTTATCAAACCTCAAAAATTCAAACCTATACTGAGAGGAGATGTTATAACAATGGAAATGCAAAGTGTTAGCACTGTAATAAAATAACAGCAGCTATCTTTTCACCTCATCAATGGCTGTCAAATGAAGTAAAATATGAAAGCTTCAAATATAACCCTTTACTAGATTTATTAACACATGATGAAGACATGAATTTTCAGTTTTCACACTATAATTTTGCCAAAAGGATATTGCTCCTTAACAAGTTAAAATGAACGAACAGAATGGGAAATTCATGTGTTTGCCATACAAAACAAACTCAAGAGATCCAGGTACACTGCTCTGTTTACTGTCACGGGGTAACAGCGTGATATATTTACTGCCTTAGCTGGCCTTTTTGTTACAAACATTTGGTTCCTCCTGCTGGTCAACTTGCCCATTTAATTTCACTGTCTGGCATAAAAAGGCTTTTCCTAATAGCTGCTCCTATTTCACAAATCATAACAGATGACTTTTTCCATTCATTTAATTTTTAAAAGCAGACTCAAAAAGAGGAAACCAAGATAATCCCTCACTCCCTCCCTCCCCTTAAACCTTTGAGCCTTGAATTTCCTATAGGCAAGACATGTCTGGAGACCCAGAACCAGACCCAGGAACAGCCTTTCACAGGGACTTTGGTGGAATTTACACTGAGAGAAACCTGAGCTCAGATCAGATCAGAACCCACCCCATGCAGACCAGAGCCAACAGGGAGGTTACCCTTGCTTTGGGTTTGGGTCAAGACATGCCTTAGTTAAACTCTTGAGTGAACAGGTTTTGCCCTCTGAGCTTTGCCCCAGTCTGTTCATTTCCTTCCTCCTCAGTTTGTCTCACTTCCATTGCCCTAAACATTCAATGTTCCTTATTTCCACAAAAAATGCTGCCTTTCTCAGTAAAGCACACTTCAGCTGCAAAGGCCATGAGGTGGACATAAAATAGTTTTCATCATTTATCAAGTGATTTGAGGCAGATTTTTCCAGGTAGGTATCTACAGACACCAGAGAAGGACTAATATATAATCACTGTGCCCAAACATGCAGGGCATACCTTCGCAGCAGGAACACCCCATTTCCCATTGCAACAACTCAAATATATGTTTTTTAAAAGACCAGTTAAGCCTCATGCTAACTAATAAACAGGATGAGGAGAAGAAATAGCCCATGAGTATAAACTGGGAGATTTAATGTTACAGGCAATAGCACTTTGGTAGCTGCTTACTCATTTTAAATGGAGGAGTTTTGGAAATAAAGCAGGTCATCTCAGGGTTTTTTTTGAATCCTCCATCTTAGGTCCACCACCTGCAATATCACCACTGATAGAATTTAAAGTGTCAGGAAAAAATGCTTCCTTTCAGTTTCCCTTTAGCCAGTTTAGTTACACTTTTGAAGCAGAGGTGAAATATTGTTGAAAGACAATTACACCAAGACCAAACTGACTGTAATGTATATAGCATACCTATGGCTGCGGCCTTGCAAAATTTTGACAAATGAGAGAGAAAACACTGGCATATGCCTGTAACAATATTCCAAAGATCATTTTAAATAAGAAAATATACTTGTGACTGTATTTAAAAGGCAAAAGCTAACGGCAAATGCAGAGAGGGACTGAACCTAGTACTGTCCCATCTCTAACATTGCTCAGCTTTGCATGTCATTTAAAAGGCATATTCTTGCCTGTTTAGGGATTATTCTTTTTCTACCTAAGCCTCTCCTAACTACCACAAAGCCAGCATTTCAGTGTGAAGGCAGCAGTATCCCCTGCAGAGGCTGCAGCTGTCACTGCCGAAACAGCATTTCCTTGGAAATCAGTAAACAGCCTCACCTTTAACAATCTGTCAGAGACCGTATTCCCAGGGTGCCATCTATCCTGGTTTATGTGTGATCATTGCCCAATTTGTTCTTATTATGTTATTAGTGCTGAAAGATGTTTTCCATTAGATGGTGCAAGCTTTCAAGTTCTTGCTGGCTAAAAGATGAAGTTAAAGGCTTTCAGCTCTTAAGGGAGAGACATATTTGCAAACGTTTAGTTTTTATGGAGCAGATCTGTTTGGCACAATAGTGTTACTGTTTGGATTTGCAGATGTCATACATGAAATGAAGCTCCCAGTCTACCCAGGATCTTTTTACAACAGCCTTAATAACACCTTAATACTTCACGAGAGAAAGAAGTCTGATCAATGTATTTGAATCATGGTTTGAAAAAGGTATCATAATACAGTATTCAGTAATGTATAGAAAAAATATGATGCACAGGAGTGTCTCGTTTCAACAAAATATTGTTCCCCAATCCAAAGGGGCTTTGGGTGCATGACCAACAGCTGCTCTTGGTTGCTATTCAGTCGTAAGTGTGAGCAGAGTTCGGGCAAACCATAGTCCTACCCAGACCAGTGTCCCTATCACAAATGTACTCCTCACAACCGCTCCCGTGACCGCCAGGCACGTTCACAAAGTCAGGCACTTCACAGTCAGGAAACAATAGCCATGGAAACAAAGCCTTTTGTGTTTTACTGCAGCTCTTCTGCGTTGAGATAAAAGAAACTAACTGAGTGCTGTCTGCTCCCTGGGATACTGCTCCCAGAACTGCAACAGCCCTGAGCCTCGAGGCTTAGTCTGGCATTTATTGCAGGGTGCAAATTAACAAAACAAAGTTAAAATGTATGTTCTTAACCTGCTGAAAAATTCCTTGTTCATACATTGAGCTGTCCTTTTATTTCATTCAAGAAGAAAACAAACCCTATATCACTATGTTAATTTGTCCATTAAAAAGTTTGTACTCTTAAAGCACTTACATCTCCAGTCCTTCACAAACATGCAAAATCTTTCTCATTCTACAGACAACAGTCCAAGTGAGGTGACTGCTCAGTCCCATAGTGAGTCTAGAGAAGACACAGAACTAGAGCCCACAACTCCTAAATTCTTGGTTTTCCTTCTACATTCACTTACAGCCAATTTAGTAGCATTTTTGTAGGAAGACATCTCCCACCCACTGTAAGTATAAATAATTGTAAAACTTAAATCTTTCACAGGCCAAATACTTGTGCAATTGTATGCCTATATTGAGCTATACTTTTGTGAAATCAAACAGTAAAGTTTTTCCATTTCCAGTGAAAAAATTAATTCCCTTTCTACCATAAGGACCTTCACTATCAGAAAATTGAGACCAGTAACACTGAACTTGAGCAAAACCTGCACAGATGTGGAAGCTCCACTACACATGCCCTGCTTTTTGTAGGAGGGATGTAGTTTCTGCTACCCCAACCAAAAAGTGACAACTGTGTCAGTGTATAAGTGACATACACGAATGTCACCTAATTTCAGGTTACACCAAAGCAACTCTAAATGTGAAGCCATCCAATTATGAATTGCTATTTCCAAAGTACAAGGCTGCTCCTGTATCCATTACAGCCCCAGAGCCCTTCCTCATCCCCTCCTGAAAAACATGCTCAATTGGAAAGAGTTACAACAGCAGTAAAGGAACAACCTTATCTAACTCTAGTTCTCAAGCAGTACTATACAGAGAAATTGGATTTTTTTAAATGTATTTTTATATATTGTTCCAGGGAAACCTCGTTTTCCTTCTCTGGTTCACACAGCACATTTTCCGCCGGTGTTTGTACAAAAGGATTTTGGTGGATCCAAGTTAGACGATATAAAGCTTTAATTTTGAATTAATAACTAGGGGGTAAAGTGTCAGAGAAATTTATTTTGTACAAAGTGTAGAAGTTGTCAATCATATGATTTTGACAGTTCACAGGTAATGGGCATCATCCTTAGTACAAAGTTTCAGAGGAATAAGTACAAGCTTTACTTGTATAAGATACATATAAGATAAAGCAACTGGAGAAGATAAATACAACTTTTTGCCCCCCTAAGTTTACTGAAAATGTTTTTAGGTTTTCCAGGCTTCATGACACAAACTATTTCTTTAATCTTGCAAAGAAGTTTTGGAGTTACCTATACTACTAATAAAATATTCTGTCAGAGTTACACGATTAAACAAGGACACCTTTCTCAGGACTGCAATGCGGAAATGCAGAACATTATTTTAAAGTCATCTTGCAAGTGTACAACACATTGTGAATGTGCAAGCCCATGGTGAAATTTAGAAGACACTTACACAATGCCCAATAGTGTATGTTCCACCTGAAATAAGTTTGAAAATGCCATTTAAGTCCCAGTCCAGTAGGACAGCAGAACCTAATCCTAATTTCCATTAAAGGCTCTTACATTTTTTAAGTCTGAAACCACTGGATTGGTCCCTCTGGGTAAGGAGATGGGAACTGTGAAAATCAGAATGAATCACTGCAGTGATGCTAACCAGAAGGCCGTTGTAAATCAAGGAGTTAGTGATCTACTTTTGAGTTCAAGCCAAGGAGGCACAGGCTGTGCTGTGCTGCAGGCACAGCTTAACCTCCAGGTTTGTGTTGTGCTGCACATAAACCTCAGCTGTAAGCAAGGGGGCTGTGGGCAGCTCCCACCCAGCACCACCCATCACACTGCCTGGGGCCCTTGCCTTCACTAGAAGTGCCACTACAAGTTCTTGTGGGAACATCAGTTTTTGTTTGACAATAGAAATCATCAATAGAATTGGGGTTTTTTTTTAACAAAATCCTGAAATATCTCAAAAAAAAAAAAACCCAAACTGATGGGCAAGTTTCCCACAGGTCAGATCTGCCTGATGTGCCACAGCCTTGTTGGAAGCCCGTCTCATCTCAAACAATTTGAGGTTCCCTGTATCTGAAGGGATAGAAGTTTTTACATACTACTTCACAGAGTCCAAGTGCTGTTTTACTGGGATCATAATGAACCATCACCTCCTTGTGCAAAACAGTAACATACAAAAAAATAAATCCTTAAAGGTTTTCTCCCAGAATTTCCAATATCAACACCTTCACTTTGGCTTTAAGCCTAGCTAAGTAAAGTGTAATGACTACTGACTGCTTGAGCACTGTAGATCCTCACATTCTAAATAAAGAGCCTTGTTCCTATAGAACAGCTTTTTCACCTCAGTAGCATATTAGATTGTATTAGCCATGCTTAGAAGTTAAGTAGGTTGAATCTATTTTAGCTCCAAACTCTGACCAGATCTCTGTATTCTTATTATTTATTATTTAATTCCTTCTGGACCATAAGAGTCAGAAAAAATAAATTATTACATGTTCTTAAATGTTTCCCTGTTATGATACATTACTCCAATAACACAGTAATTTTGTTTTTATTTCCTAGAGAGATATAGAAACAGAGGATAGAAATAAAATATAGAAACAAAGAAATAAAGGAACACAGAATCGTAAGTTAGGAAACAAAAAGATACAGTAATAGAGGCTTCAGACACAAACTATAAGTGGTTTTAATGCATGAAACACAACTGGAAATTAAAATCCAACCACTTTCTCTTGGGTGTGGACATTGTGACACTTAAAATTTTAAGTCCTGTACTCTAAACAGGTTCAGTATTTAGAGACAGATGGATACTGCTTTTGTCTCTTGAGAGCAGATGGTAGGGAAAAAAAAAAAAAAGTGTTTTAGCAATTGCACAGAGAGGTTGAGAGTCACCAAAGCCTGAGACTCCCCAGCCTGCAGCAGGGAGCAGGAACTCTGACAAAGCAGGAGGGGCTTGTTTCTAGTGCCTAATTTTCTCAGGGGGAGCCTTGCCTTTAGAAATCCATTCCCCTGCTGGCTGGGATATCCCTGAATACACTACAGTGCATTTTGTGCTGTTATTTAAGAGCCATGTTTCAGCTTCTCAAAGCCTCAGAAATTCCATGGCTGTTGTCTAAAGCCACCATTTCTAGAAGGTATCAATATAAACTCCTACTTCCACTGTTCTTCCAAAGAAAATTCCAGAACAGACTGCACTTCTGTATAATTCCAAATATACTATTAAAATTTACATTTCCCATTTTAATTAACTACCCCAGAAATATCGAAACCCTGGTAATTTATGAGCTATTTTGTGATCACACTATTAACCCCCATTAGTAGTTTCTCATTGAAACAGCTCTGTTGAGGTCAGTGGAATAACTTGTGTGAATGATTTACCAGACCATAATCTGACTAAATATCTCAGAAGGCTCTGAGAAACCTTACATTTGTTAATACTGTGTATGCAGATACGATGGATAAAAATTTATGATGTAGAAATGCAATATACCCTATTGAATATCTACTCCTTAGTATGTACATTCAGATAATAGTCTAATTTAGAACCTTATAAAAACCTTTATATAACCAGTTAGCATTTATAGTAGTGCCCAGAACAATGCTCCCAGCAGTGTAATGGCCTGTATTGTACCATTATAGATGTCTCAGATAACTTTGTCAGAGATGACTCAGTCATTTTCATTATGATATTCTGATTTCCAGTGTGTTCTGAAAGGTTAAGTGTGCAGAGGGAAGTTTTCCACAGCTGAAGTTTTCCACAGCTGAAGTTTTCTTTGGGTTTGGGGAGGTTTTTTTCTTTAAAGGTCAAATAAAACATGATCTTGCCATTTCATGTGAAGATGTTCTGGAAACTTTACAGGTTTCTGGGGTTTGTTTTTTTTTTTTTTTGCTTGTAAGAACTCTTTTGGGAGATCCTGGGCAGTTCCATTATTTAGGGCACAGAAAAAAAGTCAGCAAGACAAGATTTCAGGTATCAAGTTCTGCACCTGTTCATATGAAAAACCATATACACTTGACTACATTTTTACATTAGAAAAATCTTAGTTTACATATGCTCAGATTTTACTCAGGTCTGGCATTTTCTAATTAGTCAATGTTTGATTTTCTGGCTCTGTCAGAGCTCTTGGCCATTAATTTTCAATGTTTGGCAGTAAACTTAGAATTGAACAAGAATTTTGTGAGGAATATATAGACAATGGTTCCTTTCCATATACTGTGTGCTGTCAAAATAATGCAATAATATTTGCTGGTGCTTGTTAGGTGATCACTTCCTGGCAAACTTCAGTGCAATTTGACCTTTTCTAGGCTCACCCCTTTCCAGAACTCACATTGGGCAGTGGCTGTCTGTGCCTCACTGTAAGCACAAAAACTTCACAACACCAAACACAGAAAAATAAACATCAGCACAGAATTTTGAACAAGATATAAATAACTGGTTTTTAGATAACTATGCAAATACAGCAGACAGACAGGAAACCACCACAGCAATGGCAGTTTTTAAACTATTCTGAGCAGTATTACGAATACTATGACCTGAGAATCAACAAATTAGTGACTGATTCATTGTTTGCTTCATTTTATAAACTCATTCCACATTATTTCATGTGCTCTCAAATCAACAGATTTCACACCTTCAATAAGCTGTCAGAATCAGATGAAGTACAAGAGATTACAGAACCATTACAGTCAGAAGAGACCGCCAAGATCGAGTCCAACCATTGCCAGCACTGCCAAGCCCACCACTAAGCCAGGTCCCTGAGTGCCACATCTTTTAAATCCCTCCAGGAATGGTGACTCCACCACTGCCCTGAACAGCCTGTTCCAGTGGCTGACCCATCCTTTCAGGCAAGTTTTTCCCAGTATTCAATCTGAACCAACTCGAGGCAGTTTTGTCTGGTCCTATTGTTTGTTACCTGGGAGAAGAGATCAACCTCCTGTCAGGGAGTTGTAGAGAGCAATAAGATCCTCCCTGAGCCTCCTCTTCTCCAGGCTTAACATGCCCAGCTCCCTCAGCTGCTCCTCATCAGTCCTGTGCTCCAGACCCATTCCCAGCTCTGTTGCCCTTCTCTGGACACACTCCAGAACCTCAGTGTCTTCCTTGTAGTGAAGGGCCCAAAATGGATTTGTAGATCATAAATGACCCTAGCACTGTCAGCCTTGGGAAGCTGAAGTCATTTATGATGTTACTGTCATTGTGAGTCTGAGCTACAGCATAACTGAGCTTCAGCTTCTTTGTGCTTCCTAATGAGAGCACTCAGAACAAAGTACTCTGTGAACTAACTCCAGTTAGAGCCCAGCTAAAGACAAGTTAGATGTAGCCATGCTCCATCCAGAACAGACCTTTCAGTCTCACCTTTATTGGTGCAAAGGATCAGATGGAAGTCAGTTCATCAGTTCTAGACCCTCAGCACAGCACATGTAACCAGACCTACAGTCTCATCACCTCGCTGCAGCATCACAACCTATGAAATAGCCAAATCTAAATTATGAGGTTCCATCTCATAGCAAAAGTTATTGTAATTACTCTCTATGTGTTTGACTTTGTACAATTAAACTTCATTCCACTTCCATTAGTCAAGTCTACAAGGCCATATAAAATTTGTGGATGACAAAATGAGAAAGTATTGCTGGTATTAGAGGAAGACTGGATCATAATTCAGAAAGAATTATTCCCCTAAGTCTATCTAAACCTTCCTAAATTATGATCCTGTCTTCCTCCAAAAGTGATAATACTTTCTGACTTTGTGTCAGACACAAATTTTATAATTGCAACCCACTTTGTTCTTGTAACAAGGTCACTAATTGAAATATTAGACAGGATTGCTGTCCACATCGAACCTTGAGAAACAGCACTAGTAACTTTTCTTCAGTCTGATAGACTTCAATATAATTCACCAGAGCTTCTTTTTGAGCAAGCTTTTACCCACTTCAGTTTTTTAATTAATCCCCATTTTCTCATTCCTTAATAATAATTTCCCTTGAGGAACTACGTCAAATACTTTGCTTAAATTTAGACAGATTAGTTTCATTGCATTACCCTTGTTTAAAAGTCAGCTATCTTACCAAGACACTAAATTAGTCTGATAAAACCTGCACTTGATGAAACGATATCACACGGCATCATCAACCTGGAGATTTTGCATATCATTGAGTTCAAACTCATGAGTTTATGCATTGCTTAGTTAACTTTTACGGATATGATGTTTGTTATTCTCCACATCAGTACATGTAGGCTCTCCTACAATGCTTGACACTGGGGTTTCCAGTGTCACAAGGGTTGTACACAATCAACCAGCTTTCCCACTGTTTTTATTGCTCACTGAGTGATCCAGTTGGGCATCCAGGGATGGCTGTGCTTTTCTTACCCAGGTGCCAAAAGAACCAGAACCACCCCAGGACAAAACCGTTCCCTGGACTTCGAAAGCAGAAGTGCAACAGTAGCACACATCTGGAGTAACTAAATAGACACACACAAAAATCATGCTACAGCTGCCTGCAGACTTTCTGGAAACTGCAGAAACACCATGGAAATATTTGTAACATCACTCAAATAAATAGATTTATTTTGATATAATCATAACTACTGAAGTTTATTGTTATTGCCCAAAGTCTTTTCTAATAAACAACAAGGTCCAACTTACTGAGTTTTCCAATACCATGAATTTTTTTTTTCTTCAGTAATTTTTTCCTTCCAGCATATTTGACTGACACTATACACATATTTAACTACACTACACAGCCAGACATAAGTTTCATCAGCAGTGGAAAAATGACTTTGGTGTAGGAAGTGCTCTGTGTTCAAGTGACTTAAAAGGAACAACCACCACCTCTTGCTCTGCAAACTTAAAATGCAATCACTTTCTGTAGGCACTATAATACCCAGTGCTACGTGGGGAATCTAACCACTACAAAACACATAATAGAGTGGTTTCTATCTGGGAAAAATTCCCCACACTCAGGGCAGAGATTCTTTACGAACTACAGATTGTAAAGAACAAGTCACCAAGAATAAAACGGATTTTGTCATAGCCTGCATGAGCTCAAGAGCTCTACAGGTTATTGGTATTGATTTGGCAATCAAAAGAACACTACTCTAATTCTTTCAAGAGCCTAACTCAGCAAGAAACATGGTAGCACCATTTAAGTCAGGGTTGGAACTGTATAATAATGGCAGAATTTGAGATATTTCAATTCCTGTCATTGACAGCTTGAAGCATTAAGCTTACAGATAGGACAGTGAGGAGGAAGAGAGGTGTTTTCAAAGATAGGAAGACTTGAGACACTTCTTGACTTCAGTCTTTTTGTTATTAATTGGTCTTTGATGCACTTAAAAGGTAAAATTGAACCAATGGCCAATTCAAAACCAACGTCTGTTTATAGCCTGGCTGAGAATTATTTGGGAAAATACTAAAAGACACAAAGTGTACCCAAGAGAATGAATTAATCCCAACGATGACACACTTAATTCATCCATATTCCCACATGTGGTAAGGGTAATCAGAGATACCATACACATCAAAGATACCTTAGCAAGGCCAGGCTCCCTTCCTGTCTACATTTTCCTTTAGATTTTCATCACTTCTATTTCTTAAAGCAGGCATGAGAGCTGCCCTAACGAAACAAAACCCCTGCTTTCTGCAAAGTTGTTCAGAATGCCTTGCCCCAGTTATTTACATGCTGATTATAATTTATGAATATACAACAATGACTGTCATTGTGTCCACAAGATGAGTAACAGCCCTTGACAACAATGAGAAATTCCTTCTTTTCTCCTTTGTCCTTAAATAGATGTTGTGAAATACTGTACAAAACCAGGAATAACACAGATCTCCTCTTCCCTAATGCTTGTCAAGGGTAGAAAACAAGATGCACGCAACACAGACTGGAGAAGGCAAAAACTATTTTCATTTCAAAGGAAACCTTAACTTTAAATTATTGTATATCATGCAAATAACAAGGGAACATTCTTTAAGAATGGAATTCACTCACTGTCAGAAAGACATCAAAATACTTGAGCCAGAGGTGGTGATATGTGCCATAAGGAAGGCATGTATGATGGGAACTGGTGCATGTTTCTCTATTTGTTGAGCCTTAAAGCAGCGTAATTGAGCCATGAAGGCCAAAGACACTTCATGGTAACCAGTGTGCATGAATTAGAGAAATCAGCACAGGATCTGTTCACTGCAGAATAGCCACAGCTACAGCCCTGCTATAGACACATACAAGTGAAGAGAAATCAATTACTATGAAGACTCAACCCAAAACATCTTTTTTTTTTCCATTCAGGCAAAAATATCTCCTTTGTCTCCTTGCTGCACTTTGCAATATCACATCACCTCAGTACTGCTTCTTCTCCTCATCTATCCAAATGTAACCTCTGCCTAAACATTTCCAGAGTGACATGATTTGTATTTGCTGTAGGACTTGAGTCAAAGATGCACAGAGACAACAATCACTGAGACATTGCCAAGAGCAATGCCATAAATATGCTTTGAGTACCTGAACTTTAGAGTATTTTGATCCACAAAATAAGGTGATAAAATCCTCCCTCAGTAATCCAGTGACATGATTTTATTTCCTTGCACAGATATGCGTGACAGACCCACGAAGACATTAATTTCTTTGTGCCTGGTATATCCTTGTCCTGTATTTCTATCTGAATTTACTCCAAAAAGAAGGAAGGGAGGAGATAGAGCCTGACACCCCAGTACCTTACTGTTGCCATAGTCAGCTGGACAGCAGTGAAAAAACTCTTAAGAGAGACAGAGCTGAGGTGGACTCACAATGAGCCAAAGGTCTGATAAGCTGTGGAACAACGTCCCAGCTCTGAACAAGCTTCCTCCTGCTGACCCTGCAAAATACTGGTGTTATGAGGATTACAAATTGAATCCTTAACTGTTAGGTTTACTTGGGTTGACCGTAGCATTGAGTCTTTCCTTTGCCTCTTCAACATTTTCTTGGCATGACCTTCTTACCAGTTACACCTGCATCTCTCCTCTCCATTTTTTTTTTTTTACTTTGAGTTCAGAGTGAAGGAACCCAAAATCCTACATCATTTCTTTTGAGACTTCCTCCACTAAAGGCATAAAACTTTGGGCCAATTGCCCAAACAGCCCTCTATGCACGTATTCCAGCTGCAGCTTTCCACTTCCTTCCTTCCTTCTCATAAAAAGGCAGTCAGGGTTCAGTGAATCCCATAACTCCATTGATTTGATGGAAAACAGGGGTATTTTTCCTCTCCTACATTATTTTCTCTCTCATTTTCAACTCCCCATATCAATAACCCATGCTGATTGTTCTGCCTCCACAGAAGTTACATTCCTTTGTTGTCCCTGCATGCAAAACTTCACCTGGATGCTGGAAGATTTAGCAAACATTCTCGTGAGACCCTCCTGTCCCCTTAACACACGTAGCATGAGACAACACAGAAAACAGCTACACAACAGTTATAAGGTACAGGGTAGTAGTTTCTTTTAACCAAACATTCAAGTGTACATACACCATTTCCTCAAGAAATTAATGTTAGATCTGCTCCATCACTGGAAGGATTTAACAGCACTTTTATTTCCACCAGCACTCCCACGCATTTTTCAAGTGCCTAAATAACAGGACAATCTATAACAGTAATCTATTCAGGCTGTTGATATTACAACAAAAAGCTTCCCCTATAGCTTGTGTGAACCCAGCAGAAGCTCTGGGTTCTCATAGGCTCAAAGGCAAGAAACTTTAAAGCAAGGCTTTTAGGGACTTAATTTGTGGTGCAGATTCTGGTCACCTCTTATTTATTTTCCTTCTCTGGAAGTTGTAACTGAAGTTTACTAGCAATTTGAGAGTGTATTATGAGCATAATGGTCTTTATGTTGATGTTTCATATGAACCCTCCAATTTCCACTACATTAAATAAGTGGAAATATTAGAAAGCTTTTAAGCATGCTTAGCATTTTCCATATGGGTCTGGATAAGTTGTTCTATACTGACTTGGCAAATATACACAGCTAAATTTGAAATCTGAGAGCACTTTCAGGATAAAACTTAACTGGTTGTACCTCAGACGGGGATGGGTGGGAGCAGAGGGGGAGAAGTGAGTGTTCCTACTAGAAGCACACTTACAGCCATGAGCTGAAGGACTGCTCCACAAGCACCTGAAACAATCCAACCCTTCCAGTGAAATAATGAGGAGCTTTCAACAGTTATCTGCTCTCTAATGAGAACATTTTGACCTTTATGAACACACCAGTCACAGATCCTTTAGTCCTGCCTGAGGTACTGCCAGTTAGAAAATCACACCATATGTACCCTCTGGAAGTGGTGACTTGATGAAAACAACAAGAGATAATTGTGCCAGGGGAAGCCACAAATCCACCCAGACAGCAGCCTTTTCTTGTAAAGTCTCACCATTAAAACATGTCTTTGTAATAACCACTGCCTCAGCTCACTAACACAAACACTCTCTGCTCAGCTCACTAACATAAACTCATATAGAATATAAAAACCAAACATTTTGCCACCTGTTTCATGCCATAAACGTACTGAAAGAGACAGAATATAGAATTATTATCTCTGTGAGATGTTGAGAAGCAGGTTGACTTCAGTTCTCCTTGCTGGGCTCCCTCTCCTGGTGTACACAAGGTAGTTCCGCCCTTCAGCAATACAGAAGTTTGACTGACCTGACCCTCAAGCTTTATTTCTAATATTCTTTCATTCACTCCCTCTCATGAAATACAACTTCCCTCATTCTGAAACTCTCTTCTACTAAAAACTAGACAAATTTTGGCAATAAGTCAAGCAATAAATCCTCTTCTAATAACACACAAAAGGCAGTGTTTGCAGGAGACTTTCTTCTAGACATTTTTATTGTCATGGATGATTCCTGTCTCCAGCCCTGGGGCTCTCAGCACAGGAACCATGGACTTCTTGGAGCAGGCCACAAAAGTACAAGAGGGCTGGAGCAACTCTCCTGTGAGGAAAGGCTGAGACCTGGAGTAGTTCAGCCTGGAGAAGAAAAGGCTCTGGGGAGACCTCAGAGCATTGTCCTGTACCCTGAACAGGACCTATAAGAAACCTTTTAGCAGGGCCTGTTGCAACAGAACACAGGATAGTTAAAAACTAAAAGAAGACAGATTTAAACTAGATATAAGGATATATTTTTTACAATGAAGCTGGTGAAACACTGGGACAGGTTGTCCAAAAAAGTGATGGATGCCCCACCTATGAAAAAATTCAAGGTCAGGTTGGATGGGGCTCTGAGCAGCCTGGTCTAGTTGAAGATGCCTCTGTTCACTGCAGGAGGGGTGGACTACGTACATTTAAAGGTCCCTTTCAACCCAAACTATTCTCTGATTCTATGTTAGCTGCCCTTTACTCGTGCTTTTTTTAAGATTTCTTCAGATGTGAAACAAGTGGGGATTTTCTTGAGGTGAGGGGAAAACATGCTGTGGTGAAAAGAAGATTAAATCCTGTACATTTTTGGGAGAATGCCAAGCCAGACCAGCATGAGAAGTTGAACTATACACTGCTGGACAGCGGAAGAGTCTCCTGAGGATCTTTAGAGCCATCAAGATTTGGGGCCAGGCTCATCCTGCTGTAGCCCATCCTGGGGGAACAGTGATTCCAAGTCTCTCTTACTCACCCTTACTAAAAGCAGCTATAGGAAATTGTGATCTGTCAGCTTTTCATATCACCTTCCTCCACTTTCATATCAAAAAATAGATAAATAAACATGAACATAAAAAATCCACAGTGCAAATGGATTAATACCTATCCAGCAAAGACAGGTATTACAGAATTACTGTTTTTCATCTGACACAAGCCACCTATTTATGGACTATCACTTTTTAGCTCCTGTTGCTGAATTATACTGTGTTATTTGGAGGGTGGCATTCATCAGTCCCATCTGGTCTTCAACTTTTTCTGTCAGAGGAACCAGGAGTTACAGAAATCCTCAACAATTATCAAAAGGAACATGAGACATGAGTTACTTAGTGATATAAAAATAAAAGCATCTATTTCTGGGCTTGTTATAGCTCCAGAGACTATTTCCCATGGCTAGGGATTTTCATTTCCATTTCTAACTCAAATGCATTTTCTGTGTCAAACTTCACTTGCATCATGTCAGAGTAGAAGAATTTTTCTGTCCCAGTTCCCAAAGAAAGGAAATTTCCATTGTGTTCTGTAGATGTTTAGGCTCTGGTAGGACTGGCAGCAGACATTCACTTACTTGCCTTAAGGAATGAGAATTTCATAGTCAAGCCCAATGCAGTCCCTCAGATGTGGTGAGGACCAGCAGCACAACCTGAGCTCTCCACTATCCCACCCAGCCCAGGAGTAGCTGATAGAGCTCAGCATTCCTGTCTCACTAGTAATACATTCCTTATCTCATCATTGAGTAAAAATCATTACATAATCAATAACAAAAATCAAGTTTTAATGTTACAGGTAAAGAAAAACACACTAGTGAAAGACCAGTTTGCAAAACGATTAAAGGACAGTCACACAGCCTTTTGTAATGTGAGCAAAACAAGAGATGCAAAGATAAATCCTGACACAACCTAAAAGCAGATCTGCATACAAAACACCCATCAACCACCACAACACAATAAATGTTCTTCCATCCCACCTGCCAGACCCTGAACAGCTCATATTTCTGCTTGTAGCCTTCCCTTCTTCCTGAAGTGTTCAGCTAACCAAGCTAGCCAGAAAGCCTTAGGAAACATTCTATTCCTAGGGACCTGCTTCAAAGTATTTTGACACGATACAGTGAAAACCAGAAAATGCCTGATCTTGCAGTAAGTGGAACTCTGTTCTCCACCACCAGCTGTTCAGAGAGAAAAACTCTTCCTGGCACGGCACAGGTGGCACATGCTGAGTGCAAATTAAAGCCAGGGCTTCTGCACAGCAAGGGTGGAAGTGCCAGCAGCACACCTGCCTGGTGATCTGTGCCCCTGACCTGTGCACAGGAGAGATGAGATGGGCTGGAAGGATGGGAAGGGGCCACAGAGCAAGCCAGGTGTGCTGAAGCAACTGTGGAGGCTGTGAACAGCACCCAGCTCTAACCTGGAAGCCTCTGAGCACATGACCTGCTTGAGTGAAATTCATTTAATGTTTTAAAATCTAAATGCTGCAGTCTTTGATTTAGCAGTATTTCAGTGTCTGTGAGAGATGTGTACATTAAACTATACACTTACTGTTAGTATTTACTGTTCCCCTGAACCAGCAGAAGCTGCACACACAGCTCTGGACACTCCACACTAATGACAACCAATCGATAGGCAAACAAGGAACAGCTTCTGATTCCCGTTGTACCAGGACAACCTCACATAGGTGAGATTATTCTAAATTTGTTCTGACATCAGAAAGGTGCAGGATGGGATTTGCCAACATATTCCAATGGCCTGAGCCACTGTGGCAATAAAATCACCCACAAACCTGGATACCCTGGGAATAGCAAGGAGTTAGATCAAAGAGGAGCAAAGCTGCAGCAATTTACTGGTGCCACTCAGATAACACAAACTTCCTCAGCTGCATTAAGGAGCTAAAACCAATACACACCAAATGTGACACCTGCCACATCTTTTGTGTTTCAATTTTGGCATATAGCTGGAACATTCCTTTTGTTTTCCACTGTGGGCTGTGCACTTCTGCAGGCCACCTCATCATGTATTTGTGAGACTGCTTTGTTTGCTTCTTCTTCCTCTCTTCTGTATCAAAAGGAATTTAGTCTCACCACAACTCTCAGGGGGACAGGGGCAGGCATATTGATTCATGAGGGAAATCAAGAAAAACACATATTTTCAAAAGATGAGAATGAAAAATATCTTAAAGGTCCCAAAAGCCAGGATGAAACAAACTCTTATTTTCAGAAGACAAAATACTTTACAGAGGTGAAGTCCTTCCTTCTTATGTGCAATAAGCAATAATATTAGTTCTCATGGATCACAATAGCTTGACTTTCTCCTCCAAAAATGGCTCTAACAATACTGCCAAAATTTAGGATGGAGAAACACAATGAAGCAGAGGAATTTTCTTAGAATTAAAGTAGGCAACTTTTACATAAATCTTCTTAGCAATCTGATATATTTAAATATTCCTAGTATTTTCATTTCGTGTACATTAATAAAGAGTACAGGTCAGCATACGACAACCTTCCGTGTATTTTGGGTCATTCCTCAGGATATTCTGAATGCTTTCAGTGAGAAAAAACTTAAACAACACATCATGTTGTGAAGAAATCCTGACTTTAAAATCTTGCAATGGGCTTTCAGCACAATCAGACTTTGTCTCTTCATCTCTTGCAGTGGCTGTTCTACCAAGGTCCCTCACTGCATTTATCTCAGCCTCTCCAGCAGATTGCTGGGGGATGCCCTTTGAAATACCTTGCAAAAGCTTCAAGATTAAAGCACAAGATCTTCAGTCGTCCCTCAGATCAGACAAAATGCCAGTATAGCACCAGGAACTCGGCTGTTTGTGTCTTCCCTCATTCAGCAGCTGAGCCCAGCCTGTTGAGCCAGTTGTTTTCATGCCTTTGTGTAACAGCCAATATTCAACACACATGGCAAAAGTGGGTTAAACAACTTCCCCAAGTAATGCAGCTTGTTAAGCTCATTTGGATAATGCCTATACTTGCAAAGGTCAGTGAGAATCTGGGTGAATAAAGCAGGAAAATGAGCATATTACAGCTTTCCCAATTCAGAGAGGAAAATTATATTAAATAGCTCAAGAAGGAAGAGACAAGTACATCTCTATCTTTTATGGCAGGACTGTGTCACTCATGACAACTCTTGGTATGGGAACAAGGACTTCCAGTGTCAACTGTATATGAAATTGTTGACAGGTGGTCACACATTTATCAGGAGCACAATATACTTGCCTATTGAAACTTATGGTACAGGGAGAAGTACATTTCTGCAAGCAAACGGTTGGCAACCACAGATTTGGAGAAGCATGGTGAAAGACCACACATTGGGCAAAAAACAAAGTATCTACAAGTTTGCTGGTGTCTTAGGAGCTGTCTCTGAGCAGATTAACCTTGGCTTCTTTCTTTACCATCTTTTTCATGCATTATCACTGTATATTCAACAAGACCAGCTCTGGCTCTCACCCTGAACTGTGTGAGTAGCTGTGAAATGCAAGTCTATGACAAAAAAACCTGATCATTATTTTTTTTGTCCTGCTCACTTGGGTGCAAGAGTAGTTTCAGCTAACTTTAATACCACGTACTTCCAATGCAAACACTAGAACTAGATTAGGGAACAGCACATAAGCAGCCCACCTGGGACTTCATTTTGAAATACCAAAGCACATCCCTAATGGGCAAAGCCCCACAGACACTAAAACCCGTAGCAGGAATGTCAGCTGTGTGTTTTTCTATTTTGTGTTGAACTGGAGGCTAAACATCAGATGCAACAGTCTCCTTACAAAGTAAATGCATTTTTTCAGCTCTACATTTCTCATTTATTCAGTCTGCTCAGAAGCAGTTCATTATTGCTCTGTTCTCCAGTGCGTGAAATCTAGCTTTTCCCCACTTCATATTTTCTTTAGTTATGGCCTTTTTTGGAACAATTGTATGGATTTCCTATTAGCAGTGCCAATGTTTCATTTAAATTATCACCAAAGACAATTCTATTCTAAATGTGTCAAAAAAAAAAAAAATCAAGCCATACAGTACTTTCCATGCTAATCCAGGGAGTATCTGAGGAACAAGTGATCACTCACTGGGCTTTCAGCAGAGGGCACCCTGCTGGCACCATTTCAATGCCAACAAGGATTTTACTGATGTATGCTGACATATATCCCAATACAGACTCTACACAGAGGCATTCACAATATTTGAAATTTTTTTGGTGGGTTTTCTTTCATTCTCAATTACAGACACACAAACAGAATTACATTGGTAGGCAATTCAGCCTGGTAGCACATAAAGTTACAGAGAGATACATGTGTAGAAAGTATCCACCAAAGAACTTCCTCCTGCAAATGTTTGGTATCATTTCCTACTCATTTTTATAACAGTTGCTTTAACTTTTCATAGCTCATCTGCTTTCCCAGTATTGACTTGAGGCATGGTGCACTGCACAGCTTTGGGATGAGTATTGAATGATACAAGTCAAGGTTTCATTGACTTGTTCCTGCTGGAAGGAATGACTTGGTTATTCTTTACTGTGTCGTGTACTTCTGTATCTGCTGGTCAAACCTATGTTAACCCTTTCTTTGGCAAGGCAGGGGCAGCCACATTTTACAGTAGCTGCATTATATTCTCTTAGATTCCATCTTGCTTGTAAGCCCATCCTGACAGAGCCTCTTTTACAGAAGAAATTCCAAAAATCATTCTTCGCAATTACTCTAAGAAATTCTAATTATCCTTCTTCTCCTCTCCAGAATGTAGACAGTATATCCTTACCCCATACAAATGATAAGGTAACACTCGTTTTAAAGACCATCAGTTCCTCTGTAACAACTGCCAGCGACTGATAAGAGGAAAAGTTACCCAGGTTTTCTTGAAATGTTAAGAATTCCTGTGAAGAATTCTTATTCTAGCTTAAGGGAAAATTCATTTTTGAATAAAGCAGTGTCAATGTTATTAACCTAACTGAAGTGCAAGTCTTGGCAAAAAAAAACCCACCTTTCCTACTATTTCTTTGAATCTAATTATTGATGATTAAAGAGAGCCAAATTAGTAGAAAATGCGAATTCAGTTCCATAAAGCAATTTCAGAGATATGAGCACCTGCAACCTCACTGCAGAAAACTTTAAAAGAGAACCCTTTACTGCCTGCTCACAATTCAGAGTTACTACATATGGGCTCAGGAAGAATGGATTAAAGTTAATTATCCTTCTTTTAACCTAACCCTTCTTTAACAAATCTGTTTCTAGGAATACCATATCCATACCTGGTTGAACCGTTCTTGAGTTAAGAAGCTTAATTTTAGATGTGGAATTATTTAAGTCAGGTATTGCATTTCCCAGCTATTAATTTTTTTTTCCTGGGTATTTTGTTGGAGTTTTCTTAAGACTTTTCTTATGGGAAGTCCACTATCATTTTAAGATTATCAGGCATACTTTTCCTTCTTCAATCCTATTCACCTTATTGTGCCAATTCCTGCAAATTGCCAAGAAATTGAGTCATTCCAAAAAGAACTACTGAACTCACTCCCTGTATTTCAACGTCCACGTACATTAAAGTTTTCAAGCTTATTTTCCCTCCTCTTTTCTACTGTTTTACTGTCTGATTTCCCGTCCTTTCTGAAACAGGCCAGCCCTTTCTGTAGTTGTTTAGTTTTATATCTTGTATACATGAATAAAAACTAGAGGTTAAAGACACAAACGTTTTAACCTTTCTGCATATGCAAGTAATATTTCCTCCATGGAGACCCTGCTCCTCTCATGCATTTTTAACCAGCTCTTGATTCAAATGCCAGGCTTTACCTTGAAGGTTCTTAACTTTTATCTGGCAAAGAAATCAGTCATTGTTTCCACTGGGTTTACAGTATTAGATTCCAAAAGACTCATAGTCCTGCACTGGCACTGAAGTTGTTCACTCATGCAGCTCTAAGGGCTCTGTGCTGGGTATTTGTTGGCTCTGCTACCAACAGATACCACTACTGGGAGGAACACAGGGAGGTTGAAAACAGCAAGGATGGAATATACGTGGTGGACACAGACTTACTGGAGCTCAAAAACCAAAAATCTATTTGTGATGAGTCTCAGACATCTGCAGAAGAGCCCAGGTAAGACAGAAGAAAGGTGAAGGACTGTTTTAGTGCATCCTTGCCTTCACTTTTTCTATAAGATTAGCAGCACAATAAAATGGCACTGAAGTTACATCACTCTCTATTATGCCATCTTTGACTTTGCAGACACCAGGATCCAGAGAGGCAGACACAGTCCTCATGTACAAGGGTCAGTCATGTGGAACCAGCAATAGGATTGAAACTTTGCTAAGGTAAAGATATTGAAGCCTGGAAAAGTTCAGGGGATGCTGGGATAAACAGAATCCCTTGGTTTGGATTTTTGTTTATTTGAATTACAGATGCCTAAGGGGGAGAAAGAAGCAAGCCAGCTAATCTGCTCTGCACTTTGATGAACATTTCCAGCAGAATTACTGTTTCCATTTCCCTTCTCTCCTGTTCGAACCCAAGCACTGTGTGGGAAATACCTTTTTAAATGGGCTGAATTTCCTTCTCCTGCTACCCAAACAGCCACCAGGTAACACAAGCCTTAGCTTTTAATTTCGACAAACGAGGTATGCGAATCATGATTTTCATGTCTGCATTGCTGCATTAAAAACCCCACCTATCATTACCATTGCATGCTTCCAGAAGTCTTCTTATTCCAAACATTTCCTAGATTAGCATGAGCAGTCATTAGAGGAAACAGTAACACAGTGGAGCAGGAAGAAAATGAACCTGAAAAGAACAGTGGAGGTAACACGGACAAGCACTGCTCCTAAGCTCAATGAAGAGACTCGGGCAAGCTACAAGCAAAACAAGAGTTCAGCTAAAACCTATCATGTTAGAATATTTCCCTGTTTAAACAGAGGTATCTTTTCAGGCTCTCTTGAGTCTCCTGCAAACAAAGTTTTGCTCAGGGGCAGAACTCCAATAACCGCCTTCCCCTAGACCCAAACAGGCAACAGAAAACCATAAAGATTTTGCATTAAGGTGGAGAGTAGTAACTGGTCATATCTTCCTCTCTCCTTTCAACAGAGGTACCAAAGCGAAGGCCAACATTAGGACACATTGTTCCCAAACATCTGAGCTACCTCAGGACTTCTCCCAGGACTCAATGAACCTGTGCCTGGAACTGTGCCTTTTCTTCCAGAGGACATCACAGAATATCCACAAGAAAGCTTTAGGAACATCTCTGTCCTGAATGACTTTTAATGTAAGAGACAACCATTACCTCAAGTACAACCAGGCAGATGTGGCCTTATTCTGAGGTTTATACCTGCAGCTACAAAAATATGAGGAAAAAAGTCTCAGAGACTGAGGCCCTCCTTCATACCAAGATAGTTTCATATTCCAGAACAGTCCTCACCGTGCTCTGATCACATCATTAAGCCGAAAGGCCCCACAGCTACCAAAATATCCTCTTCTTTGGGAAGAGCAAAACAATACTGAAAGGTCAAGAGAAGTAACAGCATGAATCATAATAGCAGGCAATTACATCCACTGTGGTATCAATGAGGCACTCAAAGTGGCATCAGAAGTTGCTTGATGAATGGCTGGAGCAGAAGGATAAATGAGCTCATCAGTGACAGCCCCGCTGACTGACAGCTGCAGCAAATGCTTTGACTGCAGGTGCTTGAAGATCATCACTATTAATGGCAGGTTCCCACCTGGAGGCCTCACTTACACAATCCCAGCGGGATGAATGGTCAGAGACAAAGATATTTCTTCTCAGAGCTTTGCTAGAACATTGATGCTTGGGGGTTAGGATTTAATGGTGCGTTATATCTCAGGATTTGGACTGGTAATTTTAACTACACTCATTCGCTACGTTTTTGTTAAAATCTTTTCTTAAAGTCTACTCCCTTTGAGTTAACTTCAAGAAGTTATCCCAGCATATCACACTATTTCAAGGTAACCATTTTAAACGTGGCTGGAATATTTCACATCAAGAGAAACATGACACACCTGCTTTTACACCATTGTGGCCCCTTCTCTCTGTGTGTTTGAGTGCAGTAAAAACTCCCACCTGCACTATCCACTTGGAGATGCATTTAAAGCCCTTATGCAGAAATGGAGAAGTGTTATCCCACCTCTTTTGCAAACTTTTCTTCTGTATCAGTATCTCAGCTAAGGATTTTTGCACATAAAATATAAATTGTTCTGGCCTTTAGCAGCTTTTACAAAAGAAGGATCCTGCAGTGCAGGTCAGCATGGTGACAAGAATTCTCTAACAAACTACAGGTTGCAGAATGAAGAACTAACTTTTGCATTCTAATTCTAGCAGAAATTCCAATTACTAGATGAAAAGGTATCTCTGAAAGCAACATATGGACAGTTTCCAATTCTGAATTTCTGCCTCTCCATTCTTTTATTTTCATACAGGTAAATTAACTTGTCAGCTCATTAGCCAAGAAATTCTCGCCATATCTTACAAACAGTTGCACAATTTCTGCTTTTTCCTTTCTGTTGGATATATCAATTTAGACATACAAAGCCTCCATCACTCATATTTCCAGTGTAATATACACAAAATGTCAGTAATAACCAAGTACCATCTCACATACTGTCCAAGTCTTTTTGGGAAATAAACAAATGGCCATGTGTTGAATCTCACTAAGGGAAGAATTTGTATTTTTTACTGGAGCATGCAAATAACTATAATTACTTATGACACAAAAAAATGTTAGTAAAAAAGTATTTTTTTTGAAAGCCACAGATGAGAAAATATTTTTTTATAAACCATGAAAATATATACAGAAACATTTTAATTAACTATACCCATAATTACATTTCATGCAAATGAGAATAAAGTTTTACTAAAAGCCACCTGAAGCCAACCTGACACACCTCTCTGTTGACTTAAAGGATGCCTTTAAACATACTTTAAACATACAATAAATCTGCAGCTTGGCTAATGTTAATCAAAAATATGCAATGATCCAACATTCCAACACATTAATCATGGCATATAATTGCAGTGAAATAATAAACAGCCACAACTGGAATCATGTTCATAGCTTGTTGGCAATGTCAACAATCCAAGAGTCAAATATTTTTTTCCCTGAATAAAAACTTTAATGTATATTTGGGGGAATGAATAATATTTAAAACCTCATACAGGTGACACTAATATGACATTTTTCTCATCATTCAACAATAAATTTTTTTTCTTCATTTTATCCAACCAAATTGGTACAAGAAGAGTTGCCAGGACATTTATGTTGTAACATTTACCCTCATGTGGGCTTCTGTAAAAAATATTATTTCTCCACAAAATGGAACTCTGGAAATTGGATAGATTATTTCCTCAGGCTGTGAAAATAATGTTGTTTACTGCTATTTTTCTAGGTTTGTACATGTAATAAGACTCTGAAATCAGCTCCTTGGGAGGGTAAATGAAGTAAAGTAAGCCCATTTGTTGTACAGCAGAAGCCATAATTCATTTTAATCCCATGTTAATATAATTTTGCCTGGATTTTTTAGAAATAAACTAATTCTGCTCCATTCTGGTGCAAATTATGTACTCTGTGCACATACTGAGCATGTCTTGATAACCAGAGATTCCATTAGGTGTTTAATAATTGACTATTCAATAGAGCATTGAGGCATTTTTGTCTGGAACTAATTCACCTTTGTCTGTGTATCAGCATGAACGTACAGTGAATCACAGACGTGGTCTTGAGATGTAAAGGCCGTATGCTTTATTCATCTCAGGTTTTTTTAAACTACATATTCATGACAGGCACTGCTTAGAAATTAATGCCCTAACTTGTATATGCTGGTATATATACAATATGATTTATTGGAGCAGTGATTCATTGAAAAGCACCTTGAACCTATCACGAAAACAGCACCTTCTCTAACAGGTTTGACCTCAGAAATAAATCACTCATTGCTGTATTTGCAGAGATGTGTGAGACATGAAGCACTAACAAATACAAACAGTGGCTGGAGTATTTAAAATATCAAGTTAAAAAAAGCCACAGAGACTGTTGCTATTACTCAGACATTTTAATATCTCTGCAGCAGAAAAGCAAGTACAAGAAAGTCCCCTCTGTTCATGCAGACCTGTCACCCTATCAGTGCCAACTCAAGAAGAAAAACCTTTTTTAAAAAGTGCTTATTCTTAAATATAAGATGTTCCATCTCACCAAAAATAAGCACCTCCATGACATCTGTTCTCACAAAATAATCAGCCTTCATGGTTTCAAGCACTGGTTTAGGCCACACAGCCCCACTGAATTAGGCCAAGAATGAAAAATAAAACTGAAGAAAATAGCTTCTAAAATTTTCAACAAATTACATTTAATCTGAAGGAGAAAAAGCAATAATTTTCTCCATTAGGAAAAATTATCTTTTAGCTATACAGTAACCAAACTGCTTTTCCATCCTTGGAGGCTGCATTGCTAAAGGTGAAGTTGCTGTCCAGTATGTCAGTCAAGCCAGCACCTTCAAGGGCAATAAATTCACATACAAGCTATTTATGTCACTTTGCCACAACTGCACTGTTGGCCTAAAGGTGCCTTTGAATTTCCTCCAGCTGTAACCAATACCTGATGCTCCACGAGTAAAGCAGCAACACTCTGAACTAAGGCATCGTTTACTTTTGTACTGATTTGTAAAGTCACAAGTGTAGATTTGTCAGCAATCCAATCTGGTGAAAGCTTATTCTATCTAATAACCTCACCTGTTACACTACCTTATAACATACACAGTCTGACAGAAATCTTGTTATACTGCATGGTAAACAACTGATAACATCCAAGTTAGTGTTTTAAGAGACTTCAGATGCAGACTGTGGCATTACTTGATCATTATTATTAGCAAGTGTTTATTCTCAGATAACTACAGAGTATAATGCTATTTCAAATATCTTGCAGCAAACTTAACTTAATTCCTGCCATCTTTACAGCCATCATCCCAAATCTTTGCATTTACCCTCCTTATATGTTCACTTCAAACCATAACAGACTTTTCCCCTTATTTTGCAGTCATTGTTTTTCCCTGAGTGTTTAAGAAATGCTTTAAACTACAAAATACCCCCAATTTTGCAAGAGGACAAAAGGTACCAGAAACATTTTTACCCACCAATGCGCAGCTGTGTTTTGAAAGGCATTTGATTAAATTCAATCACAGTTTTGCCAAAGCTATGATAGAACCCCCCACGATGATCCCTCTCCAAAGATCCCACAGGAGTGCACTGTTTCAAAAGCCCCATTCACAGGGGCTCACCACCACAGCGCACAACTCCCAGTGCAAACTGGTATCCCCAGACTAGCACATTTGTGAAATTCTGTTTGAGGGCTACTTACAGACATCCTGTGNCAAAAGCCCCATTCACAGGGGCTCACCACCACAGCACACAACTCCCAGTGCAAACTGAAGGTATCTCCAGACTGGCACAGTTGTGTTTGAGAGCTACTTACAGACATCCTTCCTGTCTGCTGGACAAAGGACCTTTCACTGCTGCTCAAACCAGCAGAGCAGAGCTGCTGCGCTCTGTTAAGTGCTCTTTGTCACCCACCTGTGGTCACTGATGAGGAGGTAATTCCTTCACATATATGGACAGGATTTCAAGTCATGTCAGCTGTAAGACATTGGCTCAGCTGCAGCAGAGGGGCCACTCCAAGCACTCCATTATACTTCAGATCTAGAGCCTATATACAGGAAAAGCAAAACACAGCACTGAAAAGACCTGACCCAGGATTTTTAGGGATCTTCATTCACTACTTTCTAACACATTTGCAACGTTCAAATTTCATTTCCCTGAGGACTGGGGGTTTGCCTACACAGCTATCCAAGTCTTAAACAGCTTCAGTCCTGATTGGATGCCTGTCCATGATTTTATCTGTTACTGCTGGAGCCCTCAACAGGTGAAGTCAATTTAGTGATTTTCTGAAGCAAACAATAACTTACAGGATGTGAACTCAATTCACGGTTTGGTTGAAGTGTTGGGAATCTCCCCAGTGATCTCTCCACAAGTTTAATGTGGTCCTGTTGTAGTTAAGAATATTTCTATTCTCTCACACCCTTCTTTGGTGAGAATGCCTTTGAGAAGTACCATTGATTCCCAGTGATTTATTTTACTTCATTTAACAAGACATGCTCTCCACCTATTTATATGGCATTACAGCCCCAATATGTTGCACTTTCACACCTTTACTTCTGGTTTTGTTGGATTTGTGATTACAGACATGTGGGCAACAGAGATACTGAAGATCTTAATTACACAGCCTTTTTTTCCTTGTTTTTTTTTTCTTCAGGACAACTAACAATCATTTATAACACAGACAGCTAGGGTTTTTTCAGTTTGCACATAACTGTTATATTGTCACTGCATTTAGTAAAAAACACATTTTGGGAAAAAGCTTTCAATTGAAGAGTTTGGGAGATAATGCTGGTTCTGCATTAGCTGGAAAATTACTGACATTTCACTGCATGAGGGATGCTGTTTTCTAAGTGGATGCTTCACCTTTTAAAGAGCTTATTACAAGGTTGGCTATACACTGTACCATTACACACAGATTTTGTCTTTCATCAACAACAATGGCAAGCAGCAACACTGCTCTAAAGCTCTAGAGTCATTTCAGCTGCTGATGGCCTCTAAGTAGGGAAAATAAACCAGTGGTTTCTCAGTCCTGAGTTACTTTATGGTTTTCATAGCTGGCTCTCTTGTTCTCTGTGTGCAGTGTAAATAAGTCAAATGCCCCATTACAACCCACCCCAGAAGCTGAGGATAACCCAGGTTTCTGTTGACAGATCCCTTGGAGTGGATTAGAGCGAAACAACACTGAAGGATCAGTGTTTGTAAATATATTTCTGTAAAGTTTGTTTTGGAACAGTTTGGTTTCGAAGGAAAACAGGGATGTAGCCATTTTGGTTGTTATCATCTATAGTAATAAAGCAATATTAAAGCATAAAAATAACACTTAAGATCTTAACAATCTTTAAGCCAGTCTCTGACATGCCCCACCCGGGACTAAACTGAAAATGCACTCAAAAATACGTGAAAAAGGAAGATTTCTATTAAAACATTCATATCTTTAATGAAAAATAGACCAAGCTCTACTTAGCATAAGTTTCTGTCTCTTTTTTTTCCATAGGCATATATTGCCAATTGTTAGTACATCATAGCCAGCTATGCTATTTTGCAATAATAAACAAGATTTTTATGGCTCTCCTGAAGGAAAAAAAACTTGACATATTAGTAATGAAAACAAAAAACAACAACAAAAAAAAAAGCCCTTAAGTCTGCTTTTCACGGAGCTTCATGTAAAGTATTCCTCTCTGCAAGGGTTTATTCCACCCTCGATCTCTGCAGGAAGAACAGAGCTGCAGATAAAGTTCAGGAACTGCTGTCAGATCTGAACTGCCTGTGTATGGACAAACCAATTAGTGACAAGCAATAAGTCATCAGATGCAATTGAAAGGAATATGCAATCTGGCTTTGCCCTTCTCAGGAGGCACTTATCTTCTCATCTACTGCAGCTATAACTTGAAACTCCTCTGCAGTTGCCATCTGGCATGTAAGTGTGGATCTGGGCCTAAATGAGGAACAATAAAGATGGATGAAGCCTCGATGCTTTGCGCTGCACAAAACTGCTTTGTAAAAGATCCGTCATATTAAATTATACCGAAATCAAGATTTTAAGCATTAAATTTCTGCCTCATTGTATCATTTCAAAGTTTAGACAAAACAGATTAAATAATCTTCTAGCCAAGTCATTAAAAACTAGACTGGTGAGGAGGGCTGAGAGACAGATCCTCTAGCTGAACAAGACAACAGACACCATAGTTAAAAACAGGTAAAATGTGGTATTTTCAGCATATTTAATTTTTATTCCTTAAAGTTCAATATTGCATGTTCTAAAGAAGTTTACAAATATGACCAAAAATATATTTTTTTTTAAATTATAACCATGTTGTGCCTCAATAATCCTCGAGGAGGATGGCAGTATCAGGTACTCAGGAAGGGCAGGCATCCGACTGACATTAGAGACTGCAGGGACATTAGGGAAAGAGTTCCAGCACATTGTGTGCACAGACAGAATTCTCTTGTGGGAACAGTGACACTGCAATGCCTCCCCAAAACACAAACCCCACAGTAGTGACCACTTCACTTGTCCTGGGTATTAACCATAAGTGCAGTTATGAGAAGGCAAAACCCCCCTCAATTGCAGCAAACCTGTGGCTACGGCAGCAGGAATTGAAGCCTGGAGTATCTCTGTTATTTAGGGTGGGGAAATGATGCACCTTTACAGCAATTCCTCTCAGAAAAGCAATAATGAAATCCACATATTATGCCCATTTTTGTCTCTGTTACACAACTCTGTGTTATGGAGAAGCTATTCCAAAAATTACAGAGCTCCCAAAAAATAACAGCTCTGTTTCACCACAGACCTTCAAGGTTGGAAATTAGTCTTTGTTCTGTGTTGAAAGAACACAAAATCCTCTCCATATCTTTGTAGAATGGCATTGTGTCAGATATCCAATTTTATGAAAACCCACATGCTTTCTAGCATTAGACTTGCTTGCTTTTCTCTCTGCCCTCTCTGTGCAAGAGATCAGTGAGTACTACACAGTCAGAAAATTGTCAGAACAGTTCATTGTGATACATTTCAATTTTGACTGTATTTTAACTAAAAGTAATTTAATTAAAATCACTCCAATCATTACAAGGCTGTTTCCAGCACTTTAAACAAAATCTTAATGCCCAAAGTTTGCTGTTCCTCTGATACAAACCAGTGCAAAGTTAGAATGGTCTGTTTAGGCTAAGGAGGTAAAGCAGTAAGATACTGTCATTTATCAGTAGAGAAGCAAGAGTTTATTTTCAATCCCATTTCATTCTTGGTAAAGAGATGTAAAGTTTATACTGTATTCTCATTATAACCCTCTTTACTACTGCCCTAGGGACTCTGCTGATGTGTCCCTCCCTCCCACCTTTGCTGTACAGGAAATGTATTCAAATATTCACACAAATATATTCAAGTACCAGTATTTTTTATCTTGGCCCTTCCTTTCTGGATTAGAACAGAACAGGCAAACAGGAATGGTTTCCTTTTGATAGTGGTATTACTCTCACTTCCAGCTCAGCAGAACTATTAAATCTTAAACTTCCAATGATATGGAGGGTTTAGGTAGAGGAAAGCTGACATTTGACAAAAATGGTGCTGTGGTTTCCAGTACAATTATTAAATATACCAGTGGGTGAAATCCTGTAGGTTACAGAAGAACACAGCAGCATAATAACATGCATCAACAGAGACCCTGAAGAATTTATGAAGGAAAAGCAAGGTGCCAAATACTTTCATAAAATCCACTTGAAAAAAAACCACTTGTATGAAAAACTGATTTTTAAATTATCTTACAAAAATTCTCTCAGACTGGATATATGTTGTTGCTGTTGCAAATTTTTTAAATTGTGATTAAAATACCAAACAACCCTAATGTTACAATTTTATCAATCAATAATACCACTCACTGTGTTGGAAAGATAATATGGAATGTCATCTGAAACATTATGCAAACAAAACAAGCTATTTTAAAGCTGGTTTAAGCTTCACTAAAATTCAAAATACAAGCGAGTGAAGGCAATGACAAAAATAATTGATACATATTGACATAATTTTACAAACAGTGGAGGATTAAGGAGAGGGAGGGAAAAACCAAAACAATCTCAAATGCACACGTGACAGACTCTCTAATAACAGAAAGAAAGAAACAAATGAATCAAACATTTCCTTCTGTTCACCTGTGACCAAAAGAAACCAAACCAAACAAAACCTCCTTTTATCATCATGGAGCCTAAAACAAGAGAGAAAATTTTATTTATCTCCCTTTCAGTGTTTGTATTTTATTTTCTAGATAAGTCTTCCTTGCAGCCAAGTTACAAAGTTTTATGATTGTTTCTGAGCCCTTTTTAGTTGGTTGTTTGGGTTTATTTCTCCTCAGCTTTCAGCCAAAGCTTTGTATTCTGCCCTGTCTCTACCTCAGCTCACTTATCTTCTGTAGTTTCAGAAAAATCAGCACACTGGAGCCTGCTTTGCTTTGTGTCTGTACTGCATTTTAGCCTTTTGATTTCTACTGCTCACCTCAGTAATAATGGATTTACTAATGTTTGCCTTTAATTCTAGTAGCAATCAAACAATTGAAAGATTTCCATTTGCAGGAAGTTAACAGTTTCTTTTCCTCTTGTACTTGTAATATTTGGTGTAACGTTCAAACTAACAGTAACTGCAGCATTTAAGTAATTTAAAGATAAAAGCTTGTGTATTTACTTCATAGATGAAGCTGAGTGAATCAAGCCAAGCCTTCAAGCTAATGCTTTCCAATTCTGTTATGGAGGGGAAAGGTTAATGAACACTTCTCTCATGTTTTGCTTCTCCATCTCATCCCAACAGAATTTTCTTCAGATCTGAACCACCCATCAGTACAGAGCAGCTGCCAAGAACTAAAAGATTTGCCATGCTGCTGTTTTGGCAGATTTTACAATTACAAGGCCTAATCCTACAGCCTCAGCGTGCATAACTTATGGTAGATCCTGGGAGCTTTGTGTCTCAGACATTGCATCCAATGCCAAATTTTCTTACAATGACTGATTCAGAGCATCTGGAACAATGCTGGCTTGGAATTTCATACTCATAGTTTTACACCTTGGCAGGGGTATTCTGACTTATGTTGTACTTAATACTAATAGAAGAGTAACAGAACAACATGTTGCTCCAAAGTTGCACTGCAAGGAGGCCAGAATTGAAACCCATGAAAGTAATACTGTGATAAAGAGGAGAAGGCAGTGCAGTGATTACCATTATCTTTAGGTAATTGTCAGAATGCTACACGATCTTGTAGGGGTAACTTTGTTTAATTTCTAGAAGACAGGTTTTAACTAGATCATCTTTTATAATCCTCGTGGAACTTTCTGTGGTCATTTGTTCTTCCCTTGCAGTGTGGCATCTCAGTGCTGCAGCTCTTGTACACTTCCTTGTCTGATCCTCTTCTCTTCCCATATCTTCCCCGTTTCATCACTGCACTTCAGGCACAATTTGCAATTTCACCCACTGCACAAGGGCTCAGTGGAGAACACAGCTTAGGATCAGACCTACTGCTCCATTTGCTTTGCATCAGCAAATTATTCTCAGTTCTAAAAGCATTTTATATATTAAACAGTTCATTAAAAACTAACATGAAATGGAAACCCTGTTTAAAAGCAACAGAAAAGAAGTAATTATTCCCACAACTATGATTCAGTTCACAACAGAACTCGTGAAGGACAGAACCTCAGCCAGCACAGGTCCCACTGAGATCAGTTGAGCCACATTAATTTGTGTCAACTCAGCAGCTCATTCTTAGTTTTCAGCTTGATGCACAAGATTTAATCTTTGGATTTGGCATCTTTTTTTGTCAATGAAGGACAATGTCTCCTTTTATAGGGAATCTTATTTATTCCCAAAACACCTAACGGTAATTCAAACTCGAGAAAAAGGAAGTTTAATCCTAACTACTCCTTTTCAGAATATGCTTAGTAAGGCTGGTCAGCCAAAATAAATGGTCCATTATGCACTAGGATGTCAGCTTCATAAAGTTTTTTTAAATAACTTTTGTTTCTCAAAGGGAGTTGGGGAATTACTGTTTCTATAAAGTCACAGATCCTTTGATAAAAAAGATTATCTGTACACATATGAGTAAATTTCAAAACTGCCAATCTGGTTTGCCATCAATATATAATCCCACAGAATTTAAAAGTTGAGCACCTATAGTCTGGGCTGCTTAAATATATGAAAGGGTTTGTGTAGCCTTTTTGTCCCACATTTTTCCTCCTTAAAACAATGAAAAACATTACCACTAGCAACAGGATTTCTCTACTATCTCAAATTACAAGTTGCATTCTAAAATTAAAATTTCATGTCAACAGGGCAGGACCAAAGAGGAGCAAGGAAATGTCATGGAGAAATACATAGCCACACACAGGTAAACAAGAATTTGAACACAGCACACGCTGCCGCTCTCATCACCCTGAAGCTCTGGGGACCATCTGCTGGTGTCAGAAATTCAGCATTAGGGAGAAAGACCCAAACCCAACAGCCATATATGCTTAAAAGCAGACGATATGAGACTGGATTGCTTTTGTTTAAGCTTGTCCCTTGTCTTGGGAATTTAATTTATGACTTCAAACTTTCTGAAGTTAAACCTCAAAAGTATAAACCGTGCTCCCAGTCTCCATCCAAAGACAGAAATGCCAACCCCATGCCCTGGCCAGCCCTGAGCAAGGCCAGCCAGAGGTCTGAAGCACCGCTTATGGCCTCCGGGTAGGAGTGAAGCTTTATTGTTTGCATGTGCACTTTACACAGAAAAGCTTAAAAATGCAATCCACAATCGGATTTACTTTTTACCACAGTCAATCAAGAAGAATAATTGTGTTTCCCTTCAACATCATGAAAAACAGGTGGTTTGGGATAGATTCTAAACTTAAGTGGTGACATTTGGACATGGTGAGACACGGGATTTTACATGCCTAAGAATTAAAGAAACAAATTATTTTAAAATTCTCTAGACTTTGCTTTTTGCAACATCTATTCAACACACATTTTGTGACATTTCTGTGTTTTCCAAAATATCCCACCGCTGCTGGAGGATGAGGTGACTCTATGAGGCCATTTAATACAATGAGAAACCTGAGCTCCCTTACTCCAAGGCTCTGAGAAAGCCCTACGAACTCAGGAACGCTTTTCGACCTCACTACGCCGCAAGCACAGCCCTACAGCCGCAGAGCCCATCCTTAAAAAAAAAAAAAAAAAGGCAAGCACAACAGCAGGAAGCCAAAAGTCTGGGACGTCACCTCCCGGGGAATAAAGGAGGGAACTCTGCCGGCCCGCTCCGTGCCGGCGCCGGGGGCAGGCCCGGCCGTGCTGTGCCGGCCCGGGCGGAGCTGCGGGGGAAGGCGGGGGAGAGCGGCCCCGCCAGCCGCGGTAAGCAGGGAAGGATGGAGGGAGGGAGGAGAGAAGGAGGCGGCGGCAGGAGCCGGGGATCGGGAATCGGGGTGGGCTCGGAGCGGGGCTGGGGGCGGGCGGGTCGCAGCGCGGCGAGGGCGGGTAGGCCTCGGTATCCCCGTGGTGAACTCCTTATGTCAATGGCACCGTAAGCATGTGTGCAGGAACGTGTGTATATGTCTGTGTGTATATGTCTGTGTGTATATATGTATTGAAAACAGAAAATTAAAGNTTATGTCAATGGCACCGTAAGCATGTGTGCAGGAACGTGTGTATATGTCTGTGTGTATATATGTATTGAAAACAGAAAATTAAAGCTTTTTTTTGTCTCTTCTCCTCCACACACCCCCCAACACCTGCCCAAGTGCCAGAGTTAAACAGGACAAGAGCATATATGGTTACTTTTCTTTCTTTTTTTTTTTTTAATCTGTGTAATTAATCTTTCTGCTCTACATCACTTTAAGGGGTTGTTTCCCCCGTTGTGCAACAGCTGTGGTTCGGTTTTATAAGCAGCCCCTGATGTTTGTTTTCTTTAAGCTTTGCAGCAATGCAGTCGCTGCTGAAGTCTAGTTCCACTGTGTGGTTCTGGCAGTAAATTACCTTCATGCCTTTCGCTTCAGAAATGCAAGTTTTAGACTTTGGTATAGCTACGATAAGCTAATGAGCGTTCCAATGATCTGGACTTTGGGAAGTCCAGAGATGTCTGAGAGGGGGGAACTGAGGACACAATAGCTGACAGTCCTGTCAGAGGGGAATTTGAGCTATTTGAGGTTCTGCCTTTTTCAATAATTTAATTAGACAAATTGGATTTCACTGCAGTGATGATTTCTAAGGACTTAATTCATAAAAAGGGTCAGTAGCTACTGCTGCATGTGGAGCAGATTAAATTGGCTGGGTGAAGCTGTTAACCCACAGCTGCCTGCCCTGGCCATAGCAGGTGCCCTGAAGAAGGACTGGCAGCATCTCACCAGCCAACTTCATAACTATACTTTTTCCTCCTATGGTGTTGTTTTAGTGCAACTGCCACTCAAAAAAATATGTGGGTGCCCCCTTACCAAGCATTGTGCATTTTTCTTAACAATAACCAGAAGAAACTAAGAAATTAGCATTTTAGGCTCACAAAGTATAATGGAGAGCTTCAAAGACATAAGAAGTGCTGTCCAGCCCAGTGATCTGTCACAGACGATGGAGGGAGGAGATGCAATTTAGGGAAACTAACCTGACCACTTGCTTCACCTTGTATTCCTTGGGGACACCACACATGGATGTATCCTCCCAGGGTGCTCTTTTTGCCTGTTGTAAAATTTGGTATTGCTTTCACTGACTGCCCTCTAGGTCTGGTATTGCAGGGAGAAGTTGTGCCTTCATCATTCAGTAAAACTCAGCTGTAGCCTCCCCCCAGCTCCTCCTCTCCAAACCAAGCAGTCCCTGATGTTTTTTGCCTCTGCTGAACAGCAGTAGCTCCATTCACTTGGCTGTTTGAACTGCCCATCCTGAGCTGAGACCAGAACTGCTTGTAGCAGTCAAGACTTTGTCCCATCCAGGTTTTTTGTAGCACCAAGACAAGACCCCATGTGATGATCTTGGTACCTTTCCAGATTCCTGTGTGATTTTGGACAATAGGCAGGGCACCTACATGCCTTTGTAATTTCCAAATTCTTTGACTGTACAAGACAAGTTCTAAAGGAATCATTTAATTAAAATAAAAATATAAGAATCAATGTGAACTCTTGAGCCTAGGAGCCACTTACTTGAACTGCCTGATTGCTATGCAAAATCCTCAGTTTTATTAGGGAAAATCATATTTTGGAGCAAGAAATTATGCTTTGCATTTTGATGACTTAAAAATATAGCTGCAAATAGTTTTCTCACTGGCAAGGAGGCTACACTTAGGGGCACCTGGATACCAAGTGTGTGCAGCAGGGCACATGGTTTCAAGCAGCAGCCTTTTATGTTCATTATTAACCTCAGTTGTTGAGCTGGGTTTGTTGCCTCTGGCAGTAACTAATAGATGAAGTTTCAGAGGAAAATGAGACCTATCATGCACTTAACAAACTGAGCAGTTCTATATATGGCAGAATTCCTTCTTGTTTGCAAGAAGTCTGGAAAACTTCGAAGACATAGAAAGATAGCTTTCTTAGTCAGGATTTTAACTTNTTTTTTTTTTTGGTTTTTTTTTTTTTTTTTTTTTTTTTTTTTTTTTTTTTTTTTTTTTTTTTTTTTGATTCTTTGCTTTGCTAGAAGACCTGCACTGAAGTAATTAGTGGGATTATGGATGTTGAATGTTTTAACTTTGGTCTTGCTTTTTTTCTGGAAATCCTGCATTTCTCTATATGGTTGTTTTATATGATTATTTTGCATCTGAATGTTCTACAGTAGCACTTTTAGATGTTTCATTTAGTTTGCTACCTTTTAAAGCCAGCTTTATAAAAGCAGATTTTAGTGATTGAAGATGCTTTCTTTACCACTTAAATATCTTCCATTTGTGTGCAAGCTGTATTTCTGAGATTTGCCTTAGGCTATTCTAAGTGTATCTTGCTAGTTATAAGAAAATTACGATGATGATGAGAGACAAAAAAATTACTTTGAGTGGCTTCTCAAAAGGAACTCGAACTTTTAGCAAGAGACTGTTTTGACTGACAAGTTGGTGTTTTCACTAAATCACCAGTTTGTTTGCTTAAAAATAACCACCCTGGGTTTTAGTTCTGCATGTATCCTCTTTTTTCTGCAAATCAATATATTGTTCTTTGTGGATGACTGACTCATACATGCAAACAGAAGGATGAGTATTGGCTTTACTTAGTTTATACAACTGTAGGAAAATAAAAAAAACTTATTTATTCGTGTGATGTGGGCACAAGGAGTAGGAAAGGAGTTGAGGGTTTGAGGCTGAGTGATCACAGGGGATTACTGGGTAAGTAATTATAAAGCTCATCCAGCAGTAAATACAAGAAGATACCAGGAGTTGGTTGTGTCCCTGTGACCCCATGGAAATGCTGCAAAATGTGCAGGGACTGCTGTTGTGTACTGCAGGCTGAGATCCTGCATTTCCCAGCAAACTGGCTGTGGGAAGTTGGACAAGATGGTCTTATTTTAGTTATTTTCTGCAAAGTCTGGTTGGGGAGGTATCATTGGCATTTTAACCAGATTAAACTGCTACAGATCTCTGTGCCTAAATATTGTCAAATGCTCTATGGACAGTTTACAAAATGGGGATTATTTTGTTATTTTCCCAGAGAAAGAACCTGTGTTATGCTTTGTTTTTTCTTTACATGTTTACTGTTTAAGGATAACAGATACTCTAATGACCTCAAAATATTTAGTAAATGCCCATACAGTCATGGTAAAAACATGGGAGTTTGCTGTTGATGTGCGTGAATGGTGGTTCCTGAATTCCCTATTGCTGACTTGTTGCACCCCTTATTGCTGTTCAAGCAAGAGGCAGCCTGTAAGCATGATTATTTTGCAGGATTATTAAGAATATTAATAAAATATAATATTCCTAATATTAAGAATATGAAGAAAAATATATCCTATGGGATACTATCATGGGGGCATGTCTGTGGACTTCTGGGACCAGACACCCCTGTGCCCCACTGTGTAATTCTAGTAACAAGGTCTAAACTTGCAACAACTCACAGGCTTCAAAAATTACGTTGTTGACTTGAGCTCACAGCCACTGTTCATGTGTGTTGTGAACACAATCCTTTTAAAGTTGTGCTAAAGAATATTTCTGCTCAATTTTTTTGCACTTGAAAATTACTGAAGGCAATACCATTCACGTTATTAACTAGAGGTTCAATATTTGCATGTATTTCAGATTGCTTGAGTCCTGTGCTCAATTTATTATTTATATTTTTCATGCTTTATCCAAGTGTACTTTTTATGGTGATTTTTTTTGTTTAGTTCCTTTCAACTGTAGGTTCTTTGTAGCAACAGAGCAGAAACAGTCGGGAATGGACATTGAAAACAGAGAACTAGTTTTATTGAGAAGAAAAAAATCATTAAAAGTAAAAGCAACTATAAGAAATGTTTAGGTTGATTTTAGAGATGTAACTGATGAAGAGGTTTTGTTGGCTCTTTAAAGATACATGTGAAAAAGCAGGAATTATTTTTATAAGGCTGTACAAGCTGCTGCTCCAGTGAATACTGAAAGAAACTGTTCTTCATTGCTGGGGTGAGGATCATTTTGATGAGTAAATAAAATATCACCTTAGATTGTACATTTTTAATTTTTTCTCTCACCCAGGCACTTACATTCATTATTAAAGTGGAAGGTGGGGATACACTAGTAAATATTTGTCACTGTTGCAGAGGATTGATTTTAGTGACAGATGCTGGGAACTTACTGACTGGAGTAACTTTTGTTGCAGGAGTGGCTCTCATTATTTAGAGTGTGAGAAAATCTGATATCCAGTCATGTTTTTAAGGGACATTTGTGTACAGGGGTTTGCTATGATTTGGGTCAGCTACTAAAAGGTACTTTTTATTTTCTGACGCTGAAAATATCAGCCATAATATTCTTATAATGTCATTTGGTGGAACTCATCTGAACTCAGTGCATCTACATGAATATATATGAGTTAATGATGTGGCCCAGTAAGAGAATGGAAATGGGCAGCTTTGAACTTGTTCAAATCTAAATTTCATCTAAATTAATCTAGATTCCTCCTCACAGGAGGAGATAACACTTTAATCCTGTGCTAGGATTTGGTTTATTTCTGTTCTTTGCAGAAGTTTTACCTCAAGGGTGAGTGCCTCAGAGCGTGCATGGATCAGTGTCTTGTTCTCCGGTTTACTAATTTAACAGCTCATGAATCAGCCTGCACTGCTCAGCACTCCGTTGTGCTGCTGATAATTAATCAGATATGGCTCTAATTCCTGACTTTCAGCAGGACTTAACTGTGGGCATCTGTTACATCATCTATTATTGACATATTGTAAGGATATAGGCAACAGGAAGAGAACTTGCGGGAATTTTCTAATGAAGATTATAGTGATCTGTCCATCATAAAACCTTTTTTATATGGCTTAAATTTCATGGTAACTGCCCCTTTGTGTATTGCCACATGATGTACCACATTGCTGAAGGCTTTCCCAGCTGCAGACACTTGGCTGGGAGGTGACTGACGTTTATGGGGAGATCCCTGCTTGGCCAGGGCTGTCGGTACAAGTGCCCAGGGCAGGGCACACAGGCTCTGTGTTTACAGTTTTCTCCTGTGTTTGATTTCTCAAGAGAGCTTAGCTGAAAAATCACTTAACTCTCTTTTTTTTTCCCCCATTATTTTGAGTAGTGTTCTAATGATTTTAAACCTCTAAGTAATTAATACCAGCCAAGATAGTGGCTGAATCAGAAAGTTGTGTTTGAAATCTTAAATGTTGTACTAGACCTGTTGAATAGGTTTAGTATCCTAAACTATCCTACACTATCCCTGTGTAGGATACACAGGGATAGTGTATCCTACTAACCCTGTATTGGGGATAGTAGGAATAAAACCACTGCTCTTTTGATTATCTTTTTTTAATATATAAGTAGATTTTATAAATGGAGATGTATATATGTATAAAAACATCCTATGCAACAAGTCTTCATTACATGTCTAATACTAGTACATTCTTGTTTGGTTTTTTTAGTGCTTTTATTGGTGTTGGCTTGATTTTTGAGTCTCCATTATTGGTGTTGTCTGATTATCATTAAGAATTACAGGTTTCTGCTCCATTTTTACTGAGGGGGCTGACATTTTAACTAAACTATGTAAGGATTGTTTGGAAATGCCCCAGCGAGGCTCCTGCCACCATTGCTCCATTCCCATTTGCCCTGCTCGTGGCTTTTTAATGTCCCTGGAGTTTTCCTGTAACAGCTGTGGTATCCCTCCCTGCTGCTCCCTGTCCTTGATCCACTCCTTAGTTGCTGAGGTGTTTGTTTGTTTTGTTGTTTTGGTTTGGTTTTTTGTTTGTTTGTGGAGGCTTTTTGGTTTGTTGTTTTTTTTTTTTAATTTGGCAACAAAAATGTGCATTTATGTTTCTCTGCCATCCAACAAGGAATCTGTCCAGGCAAATGCTGATTATCAGGCTAGAAGTACTTGCCAGCTGGCCCCCTGCCTGCACACAGAGGAATTCTGACCTGTAGGTTTGGGTGTTGCGTGTTGGGTTTTGTCACATGTTGCAAAGGTTCACTGTAAGAAGTTATTAAAAAAAAAAAAACTCTGCTTTTGTAGCAGGCCTGCAGGTTCCAAAGTGATTGACAGGCAGTAGTTATTAAGAGCAAAACCTTGTTCTCTGACAAATGCAGGTTAGAAATAATAATAAAAAAAAACCACTCAAAAATCTGTCAGTTTTTGATACTAATGACAATATGAATTTCTAGAAGTACTTTGTAGCCATCTCTGCACATGAGAAAACACAATGTGTTGATGTTCTCCTCATTAATAAGAAAGAACATGTGTGTTTCTGAGCAGGGACTTGCTTTGTGCTGTGATGATACACAGGACTGATCTCCTGCTACTTCTCTGGTGCTCCATGAATACACAGTTCTGAAAATGCTGCTTCTTTGAGATTAGGAAGAAGGGACGGGGCTTCTCTTTGTCATGTTTGTCTTTTATTTTAATTTTGTTTTCTTTAGGGTGGAGTTTTAATGTTTTGCTGTCAGGATGAAGAGCAGGATACCTGTCATCCTTCTAGCCTGTGGCTCCTTTAACCCCATCACAAACATGCACATGCGGTTGTTTGAGCTGGCTAGAGATCACCTGCACCAAACAGGTCAGTGAGGTGGGGTGAGGGTCACACACACAGGGCTGGGAAAAGGAAGAAAGATTTTCAATGCTTGCCTGGATAACCTCTCCATTTATGTCTGGCTTAATTTTAGTTCTCTTTACTGATCACTTAATATGAGGCTTTCACGGCATGTGCAATATAGGAAGTGTCGTGTTGCCTCCTCCCTTGGCTCAGTGTGGAAACAACTATAATGAGTGTTCATGCAAATAAAGTGAAAGTTTTATCAGCAGTTTTAGGATCATATCCATGGAACTGGCTGAGCCTTGTGAAGGAGCATGCTTAATAATTCTGAAACTTAGAAGAATCATTAATTTCAAATTTCGTGCTTTTATGGTACACTGTGTTTTAGTAAGAAGTGTTACAGGTAGTAGTTCTGACAGCCAGGTGAAACTGGAGAAAAGATGAAACGTTAATTATTCATTATCCATCTTCACTGAGAGGCACTTTTTCCATCCTAGGAAAATAATTTGTTCATAAAAGAAATCAAAAAAGCGAAATGTCAGCAAGATAGAATGTTTTGGCAACAAAGGAGGAAGTGGGTAACATCAGGAACTTAAGCAAGAATCAGAAGAGCTATGAACTCTAAGCTTGAGCAGGAGCATAGTTGCTGAGGTGTTTGTTTGTTTTGTTGTTTTGGTTTGGTTTTTTGTTTGTTTGTGGGGGCTTTTTGGTTTGTTTTTTTTTTTTTTTTCATTTGGCAACAAAAATGTGCATTTATGTTTCTGGAAGCAGTTGTGAGGGAGTTGTAGTTTATTGGAATCTGACAGAAGTTCCTAGGGAGGTGTTTCAGTAGGAACCTGAACAGCAAATAATAGTAAAAGGAATGTGGCTGTCAAACTGAGGTAGGGGAGAGAATGTGGTAACCCACTGATGCCGCTGTGCAGTAAATGCAGCAACTCCCTACTCTCTGTATACTGTGAGAATGGCTTGACCCTCATGAGGAAGAATTACAGAGCTGGCTCGGAGGGCAGCTCTACAAGTCTCTGTTGTTCTATAACTTTCATATCATTTTGTTACTCCTGCAGGACCCAAAATAAAGGGTTAAAAAGAGATTTTAATTGACTTTTCTCACTGTCATTTTGTAGCTGATTCTGCTGCCCATGTGTGCAAGGAGTAGCAGGGTATCTGAGACCAAGTGGTAATTCTGTTTAAGTCATATATTATAGCCCAGTAACATTTCATTACCTTGGAAGAAGGATTGAACTGAGAAATGAATTATGATTCTGTCTGAATCACAATTCATTGCTTAGTCTGCTCCAGGGTGTGTGTAATGAGACTCCACCCCTTACTCAGAGCAGGTTAGTTAAGAAGTCTGGTAAAAATCATACTAGAAGTGAAATTGTGAAAAGGTGAAATGGAAACTGTGCATTACACTGCATCTCTGTAATGTCAGTGCTTAGTTCTGGGTAGGGTGTAACTTGCCTTTTGGCTTCTTAGTTTGATATGTGAAGACTTAATAGTATTAGGGCTTTATGCATTAAAGAAACCCTTCATTTGTGTCTGGGTTGCCTACAGGGCAAAGCAAGAATCCTCAGTTATCCATGGCAAGTAGGGGTGGCTTTATTTGAAGTATCTGTAAGTGCAGGTATATGTGTTTTTATCTATGGATATACAAAAATTCTCTCATGATTTTAATCCTGTTTCCAGTTGTGCAGTTACCCAGTGAAGGAGGGGAGAAGTTGGAGCTTATTTGCTGAGAAGCACCAGCTGCAGGGAGCTGACAGTGGGGCTGGAGAACAATGGTGATACATGCCTAGAGTTTGTTCCAACTGAGGGAGGAGGCTGCTGTATTCCCAGGGATTCCCTCCTCAGAGAGAGCAGTGCACTTGGAAGCTGACCACACTGAGTGCCTGGGAAGGTGAGGGGTGAGGAAGTAAGTTGCCCAGGCTGTGAGAATGGCTTCAGTTGGTTCTGTTGCAGGAGTTCTCCCTTACAAGTGCTCAAAAGCCATGTGGATCTGGCACTGGGGGCGTGTTGCAGTGATGCACTCAGTAGGGCTCTGTTAATGGTTGGATTCAATGATCTTAGAGGACTTTTCCAACCTTAATGATTCTGTGACTTCAGTCAGGTTTTGTTGTTAGGAATGACATGACTGTCCCTGATGTACATCCTGACTGACAGCTCCAGTAATTCTCTCTGCCAGCTTTTTGTACATCAGTGCAGTTTCAAATGCTGCCTAATCTTATTTTTCATACATCCTTATTTCAACTAGGAAATTTTATTGAGTTTCTGGTACTTTAAGCAGTTTCATTGCCACATGTCATCCTTTCTCTGTTAATATCAGCCAACAAATCTTGTCATGCTGCTTTTTAAATACAACATGTGCCCGGATGACTCTAGTGATTCTCTTTATCTGGATTTTGAGTCTACTCATGCAAATTTGATGCCTTACCCATCCTCACACACAGCTAAAATCCCTTGTTTTAAAATTGTTCCTTGAAACTTGTAGAGAGTGTGGCAAATACCTTTCCAGTCTGTTATTACCTAATGTCAGGTATTTTTATTTCTCTTTGAGTGTGTTTCTCATTTGACCATAAAGTCCAAAAAGATATATTACTAGAATTAATCTATGTAAGATATTTATAATCTTGTTTCCCAAGTATTGCCAGTGGAGGATACTTAGATCACCAAATTTCCAGATAAGACCAAAAGGGAGAGTGGGCAAAGGAGAAGGGGATGAAAAGCTAAGATGTTTCTATGTGACAAGGCATACAAGGGGTAGTTGTAGAATAATGAGTTCCTAGCTTAGGAAAAGGTGGGAAAAAATGTGCCACCATCAATGGGTTTGTCAGATGCAGTGCTGGACAGTAGAGCTGATAAGTCCAAGGAATAATTAGTCATTAACCAGCCTTGAGAATTTGGAAGTTTATGTTGTTCAAGGGCTGCATGTGACTGAAGTGGACTATTTGCCAGAAAGGGATGGGACCAGATTGTAACACCAGCAAGTCAGCATAAATGCAGGCTGCAGTTTGGTTTTTGCTGCAACAAGTCTGATAACTGGAATTTGAAAACAACAGAAAAACCCCAGTTTGATGCTGCTGTTTTGATAGTGTGTGTAGCAGTCCTAGATACAGGGCTGGAACACGATCAGGTCAGCTGTAGTTACTCACTACATACACAATAAATATTGACAGACATTAGTTAAAACTGCCTTAGCTTAAAAAATGCAAAGGAAACAAATATTTGATTATTTTCTTTTCATTATAAGATTTGCAGCAGTGCTTGCTTGGCTAGAGCAGTACCTTCTTCATTGTGTTAGGCTTCACCCTTGAAAGGTGCATGAAGAGGGATGCATGTCTGGCTTAGCATTGTGAAAGAATTCTAGAGTGCACTTTGCAGAGGTGCAAATCAAAGCAGCAAAGCATGAATTTAAGACTTCTCAAGATGTACCACATCCCTAACGAAAGCACTTGCATTACATCAAACTCCATTTGCTGAATACTGTTAGCAGTGTGTACAGTTTAGTTTCTAACCTTTTTCTGAATTATGCTTTCCTAAGTGGAAGAAGTGTAGGTGTGTTTCTGTGCCACAAGTTTTGTTGTCTTACTGTAAAATCCAGGAGAACAAAAGGTGAGCATCCCCAGCTTGCAGTGGTATTTGTGTTACCTCTGAATTTGCCTTTGGAATCACAGCCTCTTGTAGTGTAACATCGCTGGAGAGAACCACTGCTTCCTGGTCATGTTACCTGGATGAGAGCATTTCAGAACAAGGTGGTTTATGAGTAGAGTTACAATATTTTGTTACTCACGTTGTTACTCTCAAAATGATGGTTTTATCCATCCTTTCTAGAGCAAATACTAATTTTCATAGATACTCTTTTTTTTGTCCAGATCCAGTGAACACTGTAGAAGTTGTATTTTGGGATCTTGATACAAAAGGTTTATTGTGGATGTGCTGTGTGGAGATGGTTGAGCATTTCTCTGAGGGCTAATCACTGTGCATGCTCAGTTACTCGGCTGCTGGAGGAGTTGCTGCAGCCACAGTGTGTTTCGGTGGCTGGCTGAGTGTGGAGGTGAATCTGCACCTTCAGGCCCTGTAGCTCACTCAGCCAGGAGGATCTGGGTTGTGTTTGTGTGGTGCTCACATGGCACCTGTCGCTGCAGTGTTTGCACACCTCATGGAATTCAGCCACTGCATCTTTCCTGCACCCTCAAGTGGTGAAGGCAAAGCCATCCATCCTATGGAGAGCTCTCCTCACAGACTGCCCAGCACTGTTCTGATGTAGTCTGTGTGTATGTGCACTTGCAATGCAATGGTTTCTGAATCTTTTACCCCTTTGATTTTCCTTCTATTGAATTCCCCTTACAGAAGGTGACTGAATATGAAGTAAAAAAAGTCTTGCTTATTGTCTTTTCCTTTTTCATGCTTGGCAATCCCTACATACATGTCATGGGAAGGTAAGCATAGGATGATATCCTTTTGCTATTTAATCTGAACAAAGATGTTAGATATCCCTCCCTCCACCCCAGTTAATTATACCATATAAGTAAAATTAACATTTTAGTTTAAATGGAACAATGACAAATTCATGTATTTGCTTTCCTAGCATTAGTAGGCCTAGAGTTCTGGGAGGATAATTGTGGCTTTCTTGTGGGTTCAAGGGAAACCACTGCTATTGCTTCAATATAGAATTTTGTCATGTGATTTTAATCTGTGTGTAGTCACACAGAGAAGGCTGATAAAAGAAATTAAATAGTCCAGTAACTATCCATATTTGTAAAAGCAAGTGTACCAGTCGTTGTTTCAACAAAGAAATGAAAACTTACATTAAGGTAAGCTCTTGATTCAACAAGACACTTCAGGATGAAATAAAATACCATTCCAGAGAAATAGAATTTGGAGATAATTCTGGACAAAGAAAGGTTTAAAGCTACCTGTAAGAATTTATGGGACAGAGAAGAGAATTGCAGTGGACATTAAGAAGAGCCCACAGTGACAGAATTTAATGATTTCCTCTGCGTGCCTGCCAGAATTGAGGGGCATATTTGAATAGGTGAACTTTCAAATTACCGAAGAGGACACAAGTTATTATGAGCCAGTAATAAAATGTTTTCCTATGTTTTGACAGCTAGAGCTTGTAATTTTAGGTGGAAGGCCCTCATGGGCATCGTGTTTGCATAGTGTGGGTTACTCAGTTGTGAATCATCTCAGACACTGGCTGTGTTTGACTGTCATTACTGAAGTGTTACCAACCTTCATTTTTTTCTTCCAGTTGTCTTTATTTCTGTTTGGAACAAGCTGATATGGCATCAGAAGCTCTTATCCCATTTATGCAGTTCTAGGCCAGGCTATGGACTGAAATCATTACAGCTCACAGGGATTTGACACAATCATATCATTCTCGGTTAGCATGAGCTCACAGAAATTTGATTTTTTACACTGAATATATTCATTTAAAATATAAAGGAACAATTTATGTCTGTAGGAACTGAAAAGAAAGAAACTGAAATGTGGAAATAAAATTATTGTGTAGGAAAAACTTTTCAATAAGGTTAACATACTAATGACTTCAAACTGTGGCTTCTTTCCCTTTAAATGAGAAAGTACTTCAAACTGTAATTTCTTTCCCTTTAAATGACAATTTGTTATAGCTCTGTGTAATATCAGACTACCAGAGAATAATTGTTGTTCATAAATCAAGTGAAATGATTTCCAATTTCAAATCAAGAGATGTACTTAATTATATGCACATCTTTGCATGTTTCTGGAAAGTTTTATCTTACTCGTTTTGCCTGCAACAAGAACGTTTTAAAACAGAGGATGGTTTGAACTGACATCTTAAGAGATGCAAATCTCATTAATTTTAATACTATTGTTTTAAGTCCAACTCAATGAAGTACTTTTCAAAATTATACCCTATTACATCAAAATAAATGTGAAGTTACTAGATTGTCATTTTAGAATATTAAATTGTCATGCGCCAGTATCAGAAATTATGAGTCATGGGGTATTGTTTTCATTACAAACAATAGAGGTAACATGCTGTATTTTACTTTCTTTGTTAAAACAATTGAATCAGAAATAAAGATGATGATTTTCTTCCCTTCAGTATCATATTTAGCATAGCTATTTAAAATGCAAGTGTTACATAGGAAATAATTTTGTTTCGTTTTTGTTCAGTTGAAACACCCTTTCTCTCCTCTCCATTTCTTGAGGGTTGCAGCTTAGAGTAGTGACTGATGGTTTATCAAAATGAGAGCTACACTTTTGTTTCCTGATTTGAGGGCAGAACTGCAAAATCTAACAAAAGGAGCCTGTTGTGTTAGTGATTACATGATGTTACAGGAGTAGAAAAATATGGGCATATTTTGAAATTTCATTAACATGATCAGCCGGATAGAAAGGGACTTCAGTGGCTGCTAAGCTGGTGTTTGGAAGTCTTATTTTAGACTGCATTAGCCCCATCTTTGTTCTTGAATCTTCTGATGTGTCTGAATCACATTAATCACAGCTGCAATAATATGTCATAATTCTTGCTTTAACACCAGAAGGCACAATGTAACAATAAACAAGCATCAGATGCTTAAGAACAAAGTAGTGTTAGTTAAGTCATCCATTGCTCTGGCAATATCAAAGCTGTAGTTACTGGACTGTGAAATTTAATAATATCTAACAATTTTGGCGCTTTGCAACATAAAATACGACGATCTCTACTTGCTTTAAAGTTGTCTGTTCATCCAGCTTTCCTTTATGGATCATATAAGAGGATAAACATGTTGATAGTAATTGTGAGCAGTTCCCAGAGGAACAAAAAGGCTGCGTTTTAATCGCTGTTAATGTATTAAAAACAAAACCCAAAACAAGTTGCTCATAGTGTCTTATAATTTTGTAGTTAACCATGGAAGTCAACCTTTGAAGAAGTTGGACTAGATGAGCTCCCAAGGTGTTATCCACCCTAAATTTCCAAGTTGTGTGAAGAGGACAAAATTTTCTTTTTTCTTTTCTTTTTTTTCAAAAGGGAGGTATCAGGTGATTGAAGGTATAATGTCTCCTGTTAACGACAACTATGGAAAGAAAGGCTTGGTTTCAGCAACGCACAGGATAGCCATGGCTAAGCTAGCACTGAAGACATCTGACTGGATTCGAGTTGATCCATGGGAGAGCGAGCAGGAGACATGGACAGAGACAGTCAAAGTATTAAGGTAATTACATTATCTCTTTTCTCTCTTTATGAAATTACTGACTGCCAGAAATCTGTCACTCTCCCAGGTCAATGCACAGACCTCGCTCCTGTAAAACACCTTGGCAAAGCAGAACATGTCTGGTTGTGTTCATTTGCTGTGAAACAAAGTATTGTACCTGTGAGCAATGAAAATTCACATTGAGAAGTCAGGATTCCCCACCAGGAGGCTTTCCTTTGCTAGTGCAAAGCAAATAAGCTTTCCCAAACCTGGGTAATAACCACAGCACTGCACTAATGCCCTTTAAGTAGTTCAATGCATGTACAAAGCCTCTGCAAAATTCTGGCCACTGAAAGAGTTCTGCAGCAAAAGTTTTTGGTGCTTATATTGTTTTTCTTGGGTTTAAGTCTCTAAGTAGGTAATAGAGATTGTAATCAGAAAGTGAGGGAGTTTACAAACAATTCAATTCTTCAGGAGCATCCCTATTCCAGATTAGCTATGTTAGCATTATTGTGCCTGCAGGTTTATCTATTCACACCTCCTTGAAAAGTTTCCTTATTAACTCTAATGGCTCATCACTGCTGATGCTTTCTTCAAAATCTCTTTGAGTTTGCTGGGGCTTTGTGCTGGAAGAAAAAATTAAACAGTTTGTCCCAAACCTGGTAACTTGATACAAGGACTTTGAAACATGCCTTTTCCTATATGGTAATAAATGCATTATGAGGCAAGGTATGAAAATGCAAAGTTCTTGTGCTAAACCATCTTTTGGAAACACTGCTTTTTTCTTTTCTACAGATAAACTGAAAGATTTCCTGGATGTCTACAGCAAATGTGCTCTAAGAGCTGTCACTGATTCTTTGTGTCTATCCCCATTTTTTAGGTTATTTCCTAAGTGGACACAGGTGTTTGTGTAGCTTAAGGCTCTAAATTGTGCCTTCCAACAACTGCCCTGGAAGATCTTTTGGCTCCTGTGAAAGCAATTAAAAGCCAGACCTGTTACTTTACAAAAGCATACATAAGATATTCACTACATATTTACAAAACAACAAGAGCAGCCTTTTAGTTCTTTGCTTCACTGAGGGAACACAGACATCCAGTTGCTCCTTTTGCCCCTTCCCTCCAAGGAACAGAATAGGATTGGGATGGGAGGAAGGCTTGGCAATGCGACCCTGCCTCTGCAGAAAACTCTGTTCTTCTCTCTAATCAAAACTGTATATCCCAGTGAGAGAAATCACCAGAAGGTCTCCTCTGCAGTATTGGCCGGGTTTGGGATTTTTGTCCTAAACTTCAGTTCTGTAAAACTATTTTCCTCCAACGGAAACAGTCACCAATCTCACAGATCAGGTGATTCTACTTACAAAGGCTTTCATCTTGCACAGCTCCAAGCAAGTACTGCTTGCAAGATTGGGTTTGTAAGTTGTAAATCTACTTCAGAGTCCTTTAGGATAAGAGATGCAGTAAATAAAACCTGCATGTATAATTTTCTGCTCAGGCAAAGTAGTATCCATGTGGTACAAACAGCCAGACTTCTTGTCTGCCTAGAAAGTGAACCTCTAGTTTTATGATTAAATTCACAAAATGTTAAAGTGGCTGCTTGTTAAGGAGAGAAATGAGCTTAAATAATTTTTTTCTTAATGTTGACCTGTGTTAATGAGCTGAACCAGTGCCATAATGCAATGCTGAGCCCTGTCCCTTGAATGGGGAAGCAGCATTCTGATGAAATAGCACATGTGGCTGTTTGTGCTTTACAGGGTGTTTTTTAAGTGTCACAGGTAAAAACACACTGAAAAAGAGCTGGGTTTAGAGCTAGAATCTTACTAAGTATAAACAGGCAATGATTTAATGTGGAGTTGCTGTTATTCACGTGTTTTCAAGGTGAGTCTATAGTTTCTTCCCAGCTCAAAGAACCAAGATGCAATTGATGCCTTCTCTATAAGCTCCCTGAGGTAGGAAACTTCAGTACCAATAGAGAAATTCCTATTGCAAGGCAAAGGTAAAAATCATTATTGTGCCTAAATGTCTCTTCTTATCAGTATTTTGAGTTGTCCACTTAATTGCAGAGGAACATTTTGTCCTGAGATACATGAATGGCCTTTTCCTACAGTACTTGTTTTAACTGAGTATGATAAAAATGTCACATTTCATCAAAATCAGTGGATTTTGCAGAGGCTCAAAAGTAGTTCTGACATAAAAGAATTTTAAGCAGCCAAGCTCATATCCCACTTATGGTGGTGCTATTCAGTGAGAATGGAAATTTTGGAGACTATCCCAAGGCTTTTCTTTTTTTTT
>VYXB01003084.1:220697-339139 GCA_013397135.1 Pachyramphus minor | reverse complement strand
TTTTTTTTTTTTTTTTTTTTTTGAGAGCAGGAGGGAACCTAATAGAGCTAATTTCCATTTATTTGCTGTTTGAGAATATCCTTCCTAGCCAAGGAAACAGTATTGTCAGTAAGCAAAGAGCTCCTTTGCTCCTCTTGTATTGCAGATCTGATTGTGGAACAGATATAGTTGTAAGTAATTAAGAACTGGCAGAGATCTGCATTACCCAACTTTTGTTGAGATGTGCTTGTCATTGAGTTCTATAGCTTCATACACAGTTCAGAAAATGCTTAATAAACTGGCAGATTGGTTTTATTTTTGGTGTATCTTTATAGCAATGTAACCCTCCTGCTCCAGCCCTTGAAACTCCTGCTGAACGGTCTGTGTGCAGTTCAGGTTCTGCAGTGCCTGTAACGTTATTCCTGCAGGGAGCTCTTTGCCAAGCATTCTGATTTTTGAATCATGGCCCAAGAATGTCAGACCACAGTACACAGTTAGTGTGCTTGACTATACATAGCAGCTTGTTTACAACAAGATAGGATTAAAATTAGAAGTGTAGGAAGGCACAGACCAAGCTGCTGGTACCTACTCTCTACTACCATATGTCCCTCACCTCTTGTCTGTGCAGTTTCTTTAGCCAGTGGCTGAGCACTAAAAATCACTGGGGGTTGCTTTACAGCCTGTCTGGGTGCAGGTCCTTGACATGTGCAACTCTTTCCTGTGGCTGAGGTATTTACATGATTTGAAGAGTGTGCTTTTAAATCCCTAAACTATAAAGTCATTCCTTACACCAGACATTCCAAGGGGCATCTGTGGCTTTGTAGATGCACTGAATTCAGACTGTACCTTGCAACTCATAATCTTTGCCTTGATACAGTTGCACAGGAGCTGATGGTCATTTCAGCTCTGTATGTGCTACACACAGACTGGACACTGAGTGATTCTGGGTCTGCCTGTCCTGTCTAACCATGAGCTTGTTTCCTGAAGCAATTTGGGGTTGTGCCAGTAGGAGCAACACCTGAGCACGGCTCAGGATGGTGCAAGTCAGGGACTACTCTAAACAGTTAAGGCCATGCTGATTTGGAAGGAAGGGAGTTTAGGTGTTTGGATCTGACACTGGCACTTGCCCCCACGATCAAAGAAAAGGCCCCTACATGGGGTGGCAATAACCAGTATTGCAGGAGGGCACCCGTGATCAGGAACAGCAAAAGAATAAAGTAATGGAAACCTGGAAACACTGACAGCGGGATCCTTGACTGCCTTCATGCGTCTGAACTCAGTAAAATTAGAAGCACAGCAGATGTCAAAAATCTTACGAGAATTGCATATTTTTAGTTTCTTAGAATCCTTTTAATTAAAATGAAGGGGAAAAGCAGAAGGTGAAAACTCAAGGAATGTGTTTTTATAGAGAGGAAGAGGAGAGAGAACAAAAATGTCTCCTCTTGAAATCTGAGCACACGTTCTAAAAACATGATCATAAGGAGTTGTATTTAATAAAAAAATTAAATCTAATGATTGAAGAAGATTTAATCCTGTTTCAAGCAAAAACCTCCACAATGTTTTAACTGTAATGTTGGGGGTTTTTTTCTACCAAAATTGCCAAAATGGTAGAATTTCAAAAGGGATTTAAAAACCACAGTGCCATTAAAGGACATTGCTTGTGAATTCCACAAAATGTTAACTACATTGATACTAATCTCATGGCAGAGTGAATATGCCAGATTCTTAACAAATTGTATTCAAATCCAAAGTGCATAAAGGCAGACTCTGTTCTTGAATGGGAAAGTGCCAGGTAATCGCTTTGTTGCATCTCTGAGAGGATTATCTCACACAGAAGCCTTTCTTTCAAATGCAGGCACCATTATAATGAATCACTCAGGTTGCTCCAGTCCAAGAAGGAATTCATGGAAAACAAACATCCCAATGCAAGACCCACAAGAGATTCCCTTTCTTGCCAGCACCCAGGTTGGTTCATGGTTGTTAACATGACTCTTTGTTTAGTATTAAAAGCTGTGCAGCTTTTCCAGATTACACTGATAATGAAAAAGCTGAACAGAGTAGCTGGTGAGTGTTGAGGGTGGAGCTGCCTGCCAAAAACAAGCCAGGCCAATATAACTGCTGGTACAGTGTTTTGTAATAATTCCCACTCAGACAGGAGACCTTGGAGTTGTATTAAATCCTGGTTTTATAAGCATATCTTTAGCTATGTCAGAGATGTATGCTGTGGCCCTGCTTGTTTTGCAAAGCACAGAATATATGAATAAAAAATATCAAAAATACAGGAGCTACTTAGAATTGTAATTCTGGTATTGGAAAACAGACAAAGTATATGGATACCACCCCAGTGATGCTGATGCCTTGATGTTTACTGTGTTTCTGGCCAGAAAACCTTCTGTTGACAGCAAAAGTATGGCAGGTTCTGGAACAATGTCAGTTCTCAGTTTCCTATTTAATCATATTCCCTGGCCCTCTGACTTGCTAGGATGCTGCTAGATTTTTGATACAATGCATTTTTCCTGTAGCATTGCAGCCTCTCTTGGCCATGAATAATACATTTCAGTTGTTCTTGGTTTTTGATGAGTTGTATCTTTACAGTTGATAGAGAACAAAAGATCTGCTTTTTGTGCATCCTCACTGGAATGTTTCTTGTTTTCTGAATTGCTCATTTAAGGTGTTTGTAGAAGACTTGCAACCACAAATAAGTGTAAAATGGAGGCAATAGCTCTATCCTTCCCCTTCATTTGTATTCATGTGAATACAAGGCCGTGAAAATACCTTGTCAGTGTTTGTAAAATACTCAAATGAAATAATAATGAGTTACATAGAAAAGATTTGAGGAAAGAGATAGTTCTGTGCTGGGGCTCAGGCAGTGGAGAGCAAATAAGAAAACAAAAAAGAATGTACTGATGAAGTATCCTTCTTGGTCATTACTGCAAGATACAGAGTGAAAATGCCATGGCCATGTGACACAAAATATCTGCAAAATATTCTGCCAATTCAGATTTGTGTAAAAGAGAAATAAAATTTGGTGGGTTATGTAACTAGGTTATTGTAAGGTAGTTGATTAGATACAGTTTGTCATAATTCTCCCCCCTTTTGGCTTGCTTGGTGGAGGAAGAATTCTCCTTTAGCTTTGCACTGATAATATTTGATGTGCCAAGTGATGACGAAGTAGGTGTTAAAGTAATTGTGATGAGAGACAAAATCTAAACTGATTTTTTTCTTCCAACCTTTTCAAAAAAACACCAAAACCAAACTGGAGTAAAGCTAAATTATTTTTAAGATGAGGGGAGGATGGGAAAGAAGTGATGAGTTAAAACCAATTTTAAGTATAAACTTTCTAGAAAACTGAGCAAGGATAGACATCTCTTATTTCCTTTTGTCTTTCCAGTTCTACCAGAATTAAAGCTGCTCTGTGGGGCTGATTTTCTACAGACATTTAAGATCCCCAATCTCTGGAAGGAAGAAGATATCAAAGAAATACTGGAAAAGTTTGGTTTGGTCTGTATTAGCAGAGCTGGCTCTGATCCCTCTCAGTTTATCAGGGAATCAGACCTTTTAACTCAATTTCAGCACAATATCTTTCTGGTGAAGGAATGGATTCAGAATGAAATCAGTGCAACACAGATACGCTCTGCCCTGTGCAGAGGGTTGAGTGTGAAATACCTCGTGCCAGACTCTGTTATATCCTACATTGCCCAGCACAACATCTACACAGAGGAGAGCGAGAGGAAGAATGAAGGGGATCTGCTGCAGCCTCTGAAACTGCACAACCCAACAGGAACCCCTCTGAGGGACTGATGTCTGGAGGGACTGACCTTGACACACAGGGAGCTTTTCCATTTAAAATTCTTCAGAAAGGTGTTTCTTGTTAATAAAAAGAAAGCACATCAGTCCAAAATTTCTTGAAATCGTGTGGTTTTGTAAATACGTGAATCCTTGTGTGGGAGTGCTTAAGCAAATCAGGATGCTCAGCTGCACAGCTTCAAATATGAAAAGAACAGCTTCCTTGTGAAAATAAAAGGAGATCTTCATGAGAAATGTTCATCTTCAGTAATGCTTTAAGGCCAAACATAGTACTTTCCTAAATTGTAGTTCTGTAATCTTACAGACTGTTTTAGCATGAAGATGGCTTACTGTTTGAAACAGCAAAATATTATGAACCATAACTTTATACAGATAAGTTTAAATATATGTTAATGCTAAAATTTGACTTTATAAAACCCTAAATAACTTTTTGAGTTTTGGCAGTCTGGCCAAGAGATGGAAATACATCTTTCTTTCATGCAAGCTCTTAAAAACACATGTAACACTTATGCCACTTTTGAGCCTCTGGATTCTCAGATTACAGACAATCCTCATCCCCACGTTCAAAGTGGGTTTCTTTACTTCTCTGATCCAAAGTCTTCTGTAGGGGTAACTAGTTGCCAAAGCCCCAGAGTAAATAATATATCCAAGAGGAACCATTTGAAAATATACAGTGGAAAATAAATAAATGAAATTATCTAATATCTTTGAGCTGTAATTTTAGCCAGAAAAATCTGTTCTGTTCTGTGCTGGTTGCCTGTTGTGCTGAATCAGCGTTTCTCATTTCTGACAGAAGACAACTTCAAAGAATATAGAAACTCTAGAAAGTGTTATTTTTGTGTTTCAAAGTTTCTTAAAATTATGTGTTCAGTGGTGATGTAGCATTTCTCAATATACAGAGCTAACCACTGCTTCTTAATACAAGTTTCCACCTCACTGGCCCTTTTAGAACCCTCAGTTGGTCAGACAGCTTCCACTGGTAGTTCTCTAGAATTAAGGAGCTTGGGGAACAAGTTGAAGTAAAACCAGACCCAAATTGCTTTCACTGAAAGAATCTGTATCATTGTTTTCTGGAAAGAAAAAGGTATAAAGTAGCTGGAACATTATTCAAGAAAGAAGGTTTTACCTCAGAAACTGTACAAGATAAGCACTTGTATAGCCTTGGCTGATATCCTAAACTAAAGCTATTTAAAAGGGTTTTTTCTGAGTGGCATGAGAAATGAAGAGTAATATGGTTAAAATGGATCTCCCTTACAGAAGTCATATGAAAGGTGAAAGTTTCATTCAGTTTAAATCAAGTCATCCTGCTGTCATTAGAAACCTCCGAGGTTCAGCCTTGTGGAAGGGTTTAAAGGCAGCACTTCAGCAATAATCGGATTAGGAGGACTTGCATAGCTACATGGGCTAAAAAAGAGATAAAAGAAACCAGAGTTCCAGCTTGCCCAAAGAAGGGCAGTGAGCTCTGTGGTGCACGATCAACACACGCTTCTGAGGCTTTGATTTTGACAATTCCCTAAAGTAGGGATGCCTGCAGATTTCAATGGGTACTGGAAAATGGTCAGCAATGACAATTTTGAGGAGTATCTGAAAGCACTGGGTAAGGTTCCCTTTGTACTTCTTCAATAAATAATCAATAAATGCCACTTTGGTCTTTACAGTAATCTATTTTTTTTCTTGTATAGTCATAAATCATTTTTGTGAGAAATATTTTTTTCAGGAATGCACTTTAAGAATTGCCTTAAGGAAAATTATTTTGCCTTAAGCAGCCTCTACTTTTTATCACCTTGAAGCTTACATTAACAGAGATTAAACTACGTAGCTTGAAGAGGTGGCAAATTTCAAACTTAAAAAAACAACCATAATTTGAAAAGAGTAAAATGTTGGTGTTTAATAAAGAATCAGTACTGTACCTGATGCAATTTTGCGTGTTTGTATTTGCTGTTAAGTGTTAGTATTTCTAGAGAAATACTCAAGGCCTTGTGAACTCCCCAATACAAATTTTTTTAAGATTCCACGTAATGAGAAAATTGAAACATCAAGTTATCGAAGTTAAAAGAATTAGGTTGTGGACTTTTTCCTGATGAGAAGGCTGTCCTGAAAGATCTGGACAGTTTATTTATCTTTATTCCTTTTAGTTCTCCCTAAAAGTGAGAAGCTTATTTTTGTGGACGACTTTTCTGGATAAAAATAATTCTTTTTCTTTTTCAGATGTAAACGTTGCTGTAAGAAAAATAGCAAACTTGGTAAAGCCTGACAAAGAAATCCTTCAGAACGGGGATCATATGATCATTAAAACTCTAAGCACTTTTAGAAACTACATCATGGAATTTGATATAGGAAAGGAGTTTGAGGAGGATTTATCTGGGGTGGATGATCGCAAATGCATGGTAAGAATTAGAACTGTAACCACGGGCAAATAAAAAGAGTGGTACTAATCTGAGGCCTTTCCCAGAACTCATCTGTTACCTTTTTGTGGGGCTATTCCGGCTATTCCTAAAATTATTTCTGTATTTCTCAGCTGGCCAAGATGTACCTACAGTTTTGGACATGCCTTTACTAATTTTAATCAGGAGCACAAAGCAATTTTGTCAGTGAGTGAATAGTAAGTTCAGTGAAACTTTGCTCAGTTACTGGGATATTCATTGGTCAAAAAGGCATCTCAGTTCCCTTTCAGAACCTCTTCACTGGATCATGTTTTATGGTAGAGGAAATCCACTGATTGCAGGACCAGGCACTAGTCCCCATGTGTAAGAATGGCCAAGTGCTTGAAAAATTTATTTAAGTTAATTAAAATTATAAATATATATCACTTTAAAAGTATTCTATGCATATATCAGAGCAGACACATTAATTACTGGAACAAATATTATTGAAATGAACAAACAGGACTCTCCTTCTGAGCTGTGACTCTTGTGAGCTCTTTTTCCTTGCCAGGGAGACAGTAGTTTTTAACTTATGATTGATAAATAGCAATTAACAGGAGAAAAACTTGAGAATACCAAGTTCTCACCTTTTAGTTTGAAAACATGACACTGGCAATATTCTACAGTGAAGAAGTTGATAAACAAAAGATAATTATCCCGAGAGGGACTATAGGAGAGAACTCACATAAGAGAATGAATAGGTTTCCATTCCTGGAAAGATAGTGCCATTTAAAGGCAATACTTGTATCTAACACTAGGATGTGCAAATTTTCTTTTGCTGTGATCATGGCAGGAAAGGGAAAGATTGCAGAGACCAGAAAAAAAGAATGGCTACCTAGTGAATGCCTCAAGTAATCCCTCTGTACTCCTTGTTACAGAGGGTACAAGTGTGAGAGGAGTGCAGAATCCAAAATGCACAGAAGGGAGGAGCACATGGATTCGTGTACAGGAAAACGCCCCAATGGCACAATGCATTTTTGACTCCTGGAAGGCTCTTATTCAGGATAATGAGGCCCAGATGCACTGAACAGTTATGAGCCCACAGGAAGATTTGACTTAGGTGGCTAATTTGCCATCAGAGATAGCAATGCTGGAAACATCTGCTCACAATGTTTGTGTGCACAGAGCTGTCTCCATCTAAGCATTGTCTGTAATTAAATGCCGTTAAACTCCTGTTTAAAGGAGGACTAAACCATCCTGTATGTGGCAGAAAGAAGCCTTTGTGCTGTGAGGTTGCCTAGCAAGTGCCTGCATTGAGTTCTTACAAAATGTGTAAGGCAACCACTGTGCCAAAAAATCTGATTCAGAAGACAGGGAAGTGTGGTCCTTGCCTAATCCTGCTTTCAAAGTGCTGAATAGATTTAACACACAACTCTTGATTTCCCAAGAAATATCCTAAATATTTCATTATTTGTAATGAGCCAAAATTTTCTACCCTTTTTTGCTAAACTGAGGGATAGGGAAGAATTCAAAATGTTAAACCTGAAAGAGGAAACTAGAGAAAGATTTTTTTAGCCACTGCAACAGCTATTTGATTTGGAGTAGAACCTAATTCACCCTGTTTTCAAAGGTTACTCAAACATTTTATCTATTTACTGTTTAGTGCAAAATGTTTATTCAGCCTTGGAAGCAGAAGGTGCCAGCACCTTCTTACCTTTTCAAAAAACAAAACAAAACAAAACCAAAACCATCAGAGGTAGTCACTAATCCTGACTGGGTTTTTTGTTAAGAATGATTCAGGGATGTAACTCCACAAAACCCTCCAGAGGTCTCCATGTCTCTTTATGGCCTCCAAGAACAAATTCCAGCTGCAGCTGTACAGTTCAGGTCACTGATCCCTGCTTCTCTACTTGCCTTGTAGCAATGGATCACACTTAATAGTTCCATTTTCTGATTAAAGATTTCTGCATGAGGCCTCTGTTTTGTCAAAGGCAAAACAGTACAAGAAGCTCTGTCTTTCTGAAATCACTTCAGTCCAAATCTGATAAACATGAGGAAAAATTTGAAGTTGTTAAGCAGCAAAATAACTCCAACAGTGCAGAAAGAGTTCTGTGAGAGCAGGGTCATGGAGGCTGTAAGAGATACTGGACCACTCCCTGAGTGGTGTTACAAAGAAAACCACCATAAAAGCAAAGGTTGAATATCATTCTTGGTGTTTCCTTTGCTCAGCTGGAGCTTGTGGAACTGCCTCCATAAATGGCTTAATCATTAATAGTCAGCCTGTGGAATGCGAGAGATTGGGAATCAATTATTGTTATTTATATTGTGGACTGAGCAGACCACTGGGCAAGTTTCATCCAAGTAGCTCGATGTATGAGCAGTACAAAGTAACATGGATAAGACAAATTGCACATTAAACATTAATCTGTATAGCAGAGCAATCATCAGGAGAGTAGCAAAAACAACCTTAGAGGTAATTCACCCTATAGGTATGGATCGTTTTTTCTTTTAATGAAGAATATATCATCTCACTAGAGTTAACATAATGTTAGCACAGTGAACAGGTTACATCTTGTGTGTAATTCACTGAAATTGTGTTCACCTTTCAGTTGTAAAACATATCCTTGAGTCAGTCAGGGTAGAGTGTAACTACAGTAATTCCAAATCAATACTGTCCATAATTACAAAAGCTAAAAAGCTTTGCTGATACTTCTTTTAGAAGTAAGTTGAAGTTTTGACACTGGGAGTTGATACTGCTGTGGCAGTACAGTCTCTCTCTTCCTTCATTTCAGTGAGGCTCTTTCATTTTTATAGTTGGTCTCTTCTGGAAGCCTGTCTGAACTTTCTGGATCAGTGAGTTAATTGAGCAGGACAAACCTCAGGTGTTTCAGTTTGTCCTTCTTTTGACCCTGACCTGTCTCTTTCTTGTATGCTCATGTTTTAGTGACTCTTGAAGATTTTGTTCCTGTGGGGAAGTGAACATTTGCTAGTTTGGAATCTTGAGAAAGTCAAAAGTTTCTCCCTTAGTTAAAGATGCAGTTTCTATGTTAGTTGACCACACAGGAGAGATCCCTAATCCCATTGCAAGGTACTTCCAAGAAGGCAGTTGGTGTCAATGCCATATCAAAGCATATATGGATCAAGCTGCAGCACAGCCTGGTCTCCTAAGGAATACAGACAAGACATCTGCATTCACTGAGCCCCATAATGCTGCCATGCTTCTCCTCGAGCTTTCCCCCACAGATCTTATCTCCTAGAGGAAAGTTTCTCTATTTATTTGGCAATTCCAGCAAAGAAGTGTTTCTGCAGGTTTAATCATACTTAATATTCGGGGCTGTTGAAAAGCTGGCAGTTTGAAGTACAAAGGTACAGTGAAAAGTACATATCCAGGAACCTCTTTTATATCTTGCACATGTCACAGGGAGCACAAGATGTAGAAAGAAGCTTAGAACATTAATATTGTGTTACATTTTTTCTCATGAGATGTGAATCGGACCATGTAGTAAAGTTTCTGCTACTCTGAAGAGTTTGTTCATGGTTTTAATTGGTAACATATATCAGATGGACAGTGTACCAAGACAGAAATTTAAAGTGACATGGATAACTCTGGCTTTGGTATTTCCTGCACTGAGTATTTGAACCTGCTGTCTTAATTCTCAGTGAAGCTCCAGTCTCATCATGAAATTTCCTCAGTTTTAAAGATAATGTCTGTAATCTCTCACTGTGATTAATTTAGTGACTGTCTCAGGTATTGCACCAAGTATGAAACTTTGTTTCATGTGTATAAACATTAGTGTGGAAAAAATTTATTGTGCACGAAAGAGGTAAGACCGTATTGAAACAACAATTAATTGAAAACCATCTCTGAGAGTATATCTCATTCATCAACAGATAATTTTGCTTCTCTTTTTCACCACCAGTAATAAACAGTGCAACTGAGGAATCATCTGCAATGTGAAATATGTACCAGCACACATAAGTACAGGGCAGGATTTGATACTGAGCAGGAAATATGAGCCTTCAAAGTGTATTTGCTTAATACATAGTAAAAAATTGATGAAAATGTTAACTGAAAAAACTTAAAAGCTGAAACAAAGGCTGAAGTTTCACATTCCAAGTCTTTGCACCCAATGAATCAAAGCAGCTTGAAAATGGGATAGCTCAGATGCAAAAATTGCTTTCCTAAAATTTTTACTTTTCTAATCATTTTGCTGCTGAAGTCCAAGGAAGCTTTTGCATCATAATTGTTCTCTGCTCTTCAAGCATTTGACTGAATTGCTTTAGCTCACACTATGCACTCTGTCTTCTAACAGAGAATAAGAACAAGTGATCTGTTTAAAAAAATCAAGATTTTATGTTCTAAATATAGAACAGCAGAATTCCTTGGATAACTGAAAGCAGTGTCAGGTGCATCAGAGCTGCATATTTGGCCAAGCACACGAGGGGTGCTCTGATAATTCAGAGCCCTGTGCTCTCTGGCACAGTAATTTTCTTCTTCCACTGGAGCAGGAAATGAAATGACAATGACTGGGAATGGGTAAACAGAGAAACCAGCAGGAATTTTAAACTGAATATGGAAAATAATACATATTAACCAGTTAGTTAAAAGAATTGAATGCAAGCAGAATATAACTGTGAATAAGTTATCAAATGGCTATTTAGGGGTCCTTTATTGGAACTAATATAACTTCTGGTCATAGTTAAGATTTGGGGTGGGGTAGGGTGAGGGTTTGGGAGCTGTAGAATTCACTCATCAGGTCTGTTATCCATCTTACCATATGAAGTAGCTTTCTGAAAATATAGTCAATTAATGTTTGAGCCAGCCACATAAGAACTGTTCATAGGCACCTGTTACATATGCCTTATCCTACTGAGGGGAGATAAGTTGTTTGAAGCTGCCATTTTAATTAACAAAAATGCCTTGTGTGACACTGATTCCTCTCCAGTTTATATGAAATTTAGTTGTTCTGGACCACTGCAAGGTCAGGATAAAGCCCTCTTAAAAAATCACATGGCTCATGAAGCTTATTTAACTATTTAGGCAAGGCTCTTCTGTTACAGAAATGGAATTCAGAGCTCTTAATCTAGTTTAGAGTAGGTTTTGGAATTAAGACTTTGTTGCCAGAAAAACAACAACCAACAAACAATTCCAATGCTTGGAATTTCAGTAGGGATCCCCACAGGATGAGAAGACTGAAAATAAGTTGTGCCTGTCTATTAGGATGCAAGATCATCAATATGTCTTTGCTTGATCCTTCTGGTTGGGCTGGTTTGTTTCTTTACCCTTCACATGCTGTTCTTTCTGGGTTGCAGGTATTTTCTCATATACTTTGTTGGCTCAAGCATTGTTCTAGAATCACTGTAGCTGGGACTAGTCTTCCCTCAAATGTAGTATCCCCTCTCTCTCTGCAGTGCTGTATTTTCCCCAATGAGCTTCTCAGTGGCATAGTCACTGATTACTTTTCTTTAATAGAGGTGGACTTTCATGTAGTTTTCTGTTGATATTTCTGACCTTTCACAAACTGCTCTCCACAAGTGAGGAAGAAAATCCCTCCAGTAAATCCCTTTGAGGTCTGGAGAACAGAGGTCCACTCCTGGGTCTGTGTCAGGCTCTCTCAAACTCTAGTTCATCCTGTCTGTGCCTAGTAAAGAGGAGCTGTTTCCTTTTCCCTGCCTTGTTTTCACCCTGCCTGCTCTTTTGGCATCACTGCTTATTGCCTGCAGGTGGAAAGCTCAGCACAGTCACACAGTGATAGCAAATGACATCTGAATCTTTTGCCATATAATTTGTCATAAACTTCAAATTTTGCAGTGCTGGATTCACGTCTAAAATCTGAGACTGATCAGAAGCTTTTGAGCTACTTATTCACAAAAGCACTGGTAGCACACTGAAGCTCTGTAGGGAACGTGGGTTTGGATGGGTTTAGCATTTCAGCTTTTTGAGAATTCTGAAAAGCTCTGAGAGTTATGAATGCAGAAAGTACAATCAGAAAGAATCAGCTGAAAAGCTGAGAACCAGATGTAACAAATTCAATTTTGAATGGCAAGCCATTAGTGTTATGTACAATTGCATCTTGCTAAAATTACACAGGGGATAAATCAATTATACACATTAATTTAAACAGTAAGTGTCTTAGAATCGATTCTGATCCTTGCACAGTGAATTGGATGTGCTTGGGTTTACTTCTTTTATTTTTTCTGGCACAGGATATACACAACTCTTCCTATTTTTGTATTATTTGTATACAATTTTATTTCAGTAAGAAAAAAAAATCCACCATGTGGATGAAGAAATGAAGCAATATGCACTGTCCAAAATATTGATTCTACTCTTCCTCCCACATATTGTGAGCTGCTGGCCTGCAGCTTTTCCACTACCCCCTGCAACACTTCGTTACTCATTGCTTTCCTTTGTTGCTCTTAGGAGCAGGGATTCAAAATAAGGGATTGGAACATTCAAGATCTGTTCCTATCTGACAGCAGCTTACCTTTGATCTAAAACTTGCCAATCCAATCCTAAGCCCCTTTTCTAGCAATTCTAGCAGTGGAAATATTTCAGTAAGCAGAAGCAAAGAAGACTTTATCATGACCTAGGTACAGTGTGGCTAAATATGTAAAGCCTTTTGTTCAGCAACAGGACCTTGAGATAAATCCAGGAATCCAAACACTGATTTTTCTGTTGGGTTTGTTGTTTTCTCAGTGGTTTCTCGCTCTGTCACCAACCTACCAGACACAGATCTGAGGAGATAAAAGGGGTTACAGGGCAGAGAAGCCAACGAACCCTGAGCATGGCTGGAGCCTCCTGGCAGCAGCGTTCAGCCTCCTCCACAGACCACACCACCACATAATGTCCCCCACAGCTACATTACACTTTGGCTGTGACATCAACATTGGTTTATTCCATCAGCTCTTCATTTCATGAAAATTTCCCCTGCAAACTGCTTACCAGAGGTTTTTATATCACTTTGATACTAAGGACAGATGAAAGCCATTGGATACCTTGTTGCACGTATTGTCCTGTTTGACCAAAAGTTCTAGGATATTTTCTTTGGTGTTATTTGTAAACACTGTACAGGACACAGCTCAGATTGGATTTTCTTGTGTCATCTGACCTAAAAGAATGACTTTCCATTGTTTAATCCTTCTTAAATCGTAATTACAGTTGTAAAATGACACGTCATTCTCACAAGCAGGGAATTGCTGGATTGAGATGAAGCACGGAGTGCACTTTTGGAGCTTTGCAGTCATTTGCTGCACCATATATAGAGACAACACTCTGAAGGGAAGTAGGAGAAAAACAGAACTGGTACTGCTGTGTTTCTCCTACAGACAGGAAATCAGTAACGTATTTTTGACGAAAGGTGGTAGCTGCAGTTCATATTTGTAAATGCAATGCGTCAAAAATCTATGTAGCATTAACAAAAAATGTTCATTGGAACTACTTTGAAAAACGTTATTTTCTTTCATTTGTCTGTAAAATACATTGTGTACCTTCAGCTGCAGAGCAGCTGCCACAAGCCAGCACAGTAGGAACAGGCAACAGGGGAATGAGGAGTGTTGTGCGGAGCCAGCATCAAATGGTTCTGCAGTTAGACCTCACTGGGAAATGCAAAGTTCTCTGATAACACTTGATGACTATTTCAGTAAATGACAAAAGTCACTCTCTCTGGCTGTGGGGCAGTATGACTTGCCACTAGAGCTGGAATTGTGCAAGACTTCACTACTGTTACTGCTACTAGAGAAAAAGCAGAGACATAGTCAGTGATGTGATTTGGCTTTATTAAATATTTCATTTAATAAATCTACCTTTGCTCATAACTGAAAACAGCGATGAGAATATCTTAATCATAATTTCTTCCAGCTTTAATTTTCAGGAAGATGGTGTTGCTATGGACATGAATTTAAATCTTCATAGCACAAAGAGATTAAATCACTAACAAAAGTGTGTGAATGACCAAGTAATGAAAGGAAAATATCAGAGTACACAAAAAGTGTAAGATTACAGAAATCATAGCATAAAACTAAAGAAAAATTGAACTTTTTTTGTGTTCTCAGGTTTCAAAGGCTTTTGCATTTCCCAGAGGGGCTCCCTTCTCTATCATTACTCCTCAAGAACAAAGAATATGTAGTCTGAAAAGTGTGCAATATTGTTGGTTAGAGTTTTTGAGAGGAGTTAAATTGAAGCAAGACTTATTTATGTCACTCCCTTACCTTTTCTTGTGTACCTTCAGTATTTTTAATAGCACATTAATCACCATTCTCTGTTGAAGTATCCCACAGAATTATATGCATCTGACCTAAGAAGTATTCATCTTAGGTTTTAGGATGATCAGGTAGTAAGTGAGCAAAATTTAGGCATGCTTATAACAAACTATATTATGTACTACCTAGTCAAGAGGAATAAATTATGTCTTCCATTTATCCTGCAGGAATCTTCAGTTTTAGAGAAATACTACATTTTCATCTGCTTGATTCTGTTACCATCAGGAAACTGCAGCTTTCCAGTGTCCTCTGAGTTAGGCTACCTCTCCTCTTGCTTGTGGAGGAAGATGAAGAATAGGAACTGCCTGCCTGGGCATGCTGTGCCCACCAAACCCTGGCAAAGATTTCCAGCCATGGCTCAGTATCTGTAATCAGGCAAACCTTAGGTAACACTATTATCAAAATGGGGGCAAACAAGGTTAATTATAAAGGCCTACTTTTCTAAGAAAAGTAGCTTTACATAAAAGGTGAAGTGTTTTTTTCTCTTGATAGTGGGTGCCAGGAGAGGAAAACAGCAGCAACTGAAGGGTCATGCAGAGCTGCCTTAGTCTGTTCAAGTGCTTGGCTCCTGATTACACTGCAGTGAAACCCTGATTCAGTCTTTAAAAATAAATCTTTGCTCTTATATACAACAAAAGCGATGATATATATCAACATTTGCCCTACAGTGGTATTTTTGGAGTATTATTTTCATGTTCTGACTCAAATATTTGGGAGTGTTGTAAGGCAAGCATTGGTCTGTCTTAGGTGTTGGTGGAGGGTGCAAATGTAGCAGCCACAGCACTCAGCTACCACTCACTGTGTGTCTCAATAGAGATGTTGGGAGAGGAAGAACTTGTTTCAATCTGAGTGGAAAGAGAATTTTCTGTCTTCTGTATTAGTGTGTCTTTAATAAAAGAGACATTGAGACATTACAGTTTGACCTAAAGAAAGAAAAGATACAGGTGTTGCTGATTAATCTCACTGTCATAAAGGGGTTGTTCTGCTAATAAAGAAAAGGACGTTATGTTCTCCTGCAATATTCTGTCCTTTATAACCTTCAGAGTAAAATAGCTACATACAAAAATCAGAAATTGTATGGTTTACTCTTATCCCCTCAGCATTTATATTTCTCAAAGGGAAGGCAGAGGATGATAACTGAGAATATTGTCTGATAAAGCAGCTTGGTTAACGGTCTGTGGTATTACACTCTTTGTGGTTATCACCAAATTGCAAAGAGCAATATCTAATCTTGACTGGAAAAACAAGAAAGCCAGAGAAAAAAGTGTGTTGTTTTCTGAGATGAAACAATTTCAGTCACCCTTGGAGGCTAAAAAGTTAACATTTCCTTGTACTGCTACCAAATATTTGTCGATTGCCCCCAAATGGACTAAGCCAGGGAATGTTATCAGGCCTAATAACTTTCACAACTGACTTTGAGCATTAGTAGTTGGGTTAATAAAGTTGGATCTTGCTTTGTCATGGTATATTGCCTTTGAATTCCCATATAAACCCACAAAAACTATTAAGCTAGTCTAATGATTAAACTATGCTGAGCTAATCCTCAATGGATACAAGTAAGTGCAGTTACTAAGCAAAGTTGTGTGTACAAATGCTTAATTCCTCAGGATCCCTCACATGTACAAGTTATCATTCATTTTCTGTTATATGCATTTTCAGAATCAGAAATTCTTAGATATGTTAGCTTATAAACATTTTCCACTTTGAATCTGTAGACATCCATTTAGAGACAGAAGATAACAAATACTAGGAGTCAAACAGAGGAGAGGAATTATACTGTGGGTGAGCACATAAACTACTGTTTTACCCAAATGTGTTGTTCCTTCCTGCATTAGCATGGTTTACATTAAGAGGATTTGGTTTCATTAAAATGTTACTTACTATGTGGTTTAAATACATCATTTTACAAAAGTGAACAGAAGAATTTGTAAATGCATTTTCCAAATTGAAGAGATGAATAGCAAGGACACCTGAGTTTGGTTTTCAGAGACCCCAAGCGGTGCAAACAGACCATATGTGATCAATACCAATGCCTTGCCTGTGATTATCTGTTCTGGCACTCTTTCCACTGATTCATTTTCCATGCTTGTTTAGTCTAAAGCTGCCTGCAGTAGGAGCCTGCTGCCTGTACTCATTCAGAGATAGTGGCTATCATGGATATAATTTAAGAATTAATTTTTTATGACATGCACAGATTAAATAAATAGGACTGCATAGTTCCTGAGTGTTGAACTGGCATTAATTCCCAGAATGAAAAATGGAGGCTGACTTCTCTCAGAAACTACACAGGATGGATGCAGGAAGTTTTCTTTAATGACAGATCAGAATTCATCATCTCTCCTGACTTGGCTGCTCGTGCAGGCAGTGGCTGAAGGCTTTTACGAGAGAGACAGTAATTCCATATTTAGTCCTCAGAGTCACTTCAAACAAGCTGATTTAAAAGCCATGTGCTAATATTGATGTTAAATTATCCTCATGGACCACAAAGTGTCACTGCTTTTCCCTCTTTAAATATTTTACAGAGTATTGCTCCTCTTTATCTTAGGGAGATGTGAAAGGCAAATTGTCAGGAAACACTAACCAGAGTAACAAGCTGTAGGATGCACTGTCATACATTTAAGTAGTTTTATGAATCAAGTTTTACTGAACCACTCAGGACAGCACCAATATTCACAAAAGGGCTGTGCTGAATACTGCAACACCTGACTCTCACTCTCATCTGCCAGTCCTGGCTCAGGCAGTTCCCCAGCCTCACTTAAAAAGTCACCAGTTTGCTGATACTTCCAAACCACTCTGCTCGATGAAGGAAGGCAGATTAAGATATGAGGAAAAAACAGCTCAGTATTCAAAACCCTTCTTCATCCATAATGCTAGAAAGTGGGAATTTTTTTCAGGTAGAGCAACTGGGGGAATCTTTCTTAGGGTGGAAAAACCAAACTGAATCTCACGTTTTCAGCTCCTTTTGTAAACACAGCGTTAGGCTGCAGAGCCCTTCTCCTGCTGTGTTTGTCAGCAGGGAGGGAGCAGTGTGATACCATCATCAGTGATTTTGATGGTATTTTCTCTTGCATTTAAACAACTGTATCTCATCCTTCCAGTTTTTGGCAGGCAGTTGGGCAGCATCTTTCTGTTCAGGCTCATTTCTTTTGTAGTTATCCTAAGTATTATAACACTCTACAAGTCTTATGAGATATATTAATCATTAATTACATTAGAGATAAGTTTTGCTTCATGGAAACTAATGATAAAATCAGAGAATACTGCAGTAACACTGAACATGTCTATTTTGTTAGACCACAGTATCCTGGGATGGAGATAAACTTCTTTGTGTACAGAAGGGAGAAAAAGAAGGTCGTGGTTGGACCCAGTGGATTGAAGGAGATAAAATGCACCTGGTAAGATCATGTAAGAGGTTTTAAATGCTACTCTATTAAAATGGTTGGATGTAACACAGCAGGGGATGTGCTGTTGTTTGGGCCTACTTGGACAAAATTATGGATTGGTGGAGCATTTGACTTGTTTCTAAAGCAACAATTTCTTCTGGAGCCATTACACTTTTGTGTCCCTTACAAAGACTGGCGGTTTCAGAGCACTACTCTGTCTGTTTTAACTGTCTGGCCAGACGTGCCAGGCTGAAATGTTCACACTGAGGAAGACCCTTAACAGAATGTCCCTCTCACAGTCTCTAAAATACACAGTATGGGAGCTGGTGAAATTGCACACCCAACAATAAGGGGAAAATACATCATTGTCCTTTTAAAATAATTACAGGTCACACTGCATTGTAGCCCACAGAACTAAAACAGCAATTAAGTTTTTGAAATGTATGTTCTTTCAGATCATCATTTTTATCTTCCTAAATTAACAGGACCTGAAAGAAGATGCCTATTCTTTTCTCCTATAATGCTTTATAGCAGCCTCACTCTCTCATCAGTGTGGGTAAAAGGCAGTGTTCCTGCTGAGATAATAAAATCCAGCCTCCATTTCTGCTCAGGACTATTAGCATTCAGCAGCCTAAATGGATGTTCCCTAAATATTCAAATCAGTAGCAGATCTATGAAATCTGCAAAAGTATCCCAAACCTCTACTAAACTCTATTTTCAGGAAGTCTCCAGTATGGATTTCTTTAGTCCTGAGTGCTGCTATCCACACAACCTGCCCATGGACCTCCAGCCCAGATCACTTTCTCGACTTGTCCCTGTCCAGAGGTTGATTTTAGAAGTCAGAAATTGAGATTTGGTTTCTCAAATACATGTGTCTAGTGCCACTCTGGGTCCCCCAAGGTAATCTGACTGATCTGGGGCTCTTTCCAGAAGTCTGTGCAGGGTTCTGTGTCACACCTGCCAGCTCATGCAAGCATCATTGTACTCATTGGTGCTCGTAAAATTTATCACAATCTGTCTCAGAACTCAGTATAAAATTACTTCATGTAAAAAGTGTTTTAGTGTCCACTCCCCAATATTTCAATTTTATCACTTTTTATATTTCATGAACTTCAAAAGATATCCTCTTTACTTCTCTGAATCCTTGTTAATGTAACTCTCTCCATTAAAAACCCAGTAAAGAATCCCATTTCATACCTTATTTTTGACCAGCTAAGGTAACTAGGGCTTGTACTTTTGAAAGTGCTTTGATAGAATGAGCAGTTTCCTCTAAAAAATTGATACTTCCATAGCTTTATGATCGTATTGAACTTTACACAATGAGCCAAGTGTTAATTCTTCCACAGTTCTATAGAGAGTGATACCACATCCTTTAGTAGTTTATTGTTTCCTATTTCCTTCATTTCATTCCATGGTCTGCACTTTGTAGTTCTTTTCCTCCTTAGATTTTATTTTATATGAGTGACTTATTTGGACATTCTCCATTTCCTTTTGAGTTTTATTGCCCTTTTCTATTGTATTGATTGCTTCTGCTCCATAGGTTTTTGTCACTGTCAGCAGAGCTCTTAGCCCTTATTGCACACTCCTTCTTCTGGGTTACCTCTCGAGGAGTGAACAAAGAAGGCCCTAAGTAAAATCAGTGTATTGGTCTGCTTGGTTCACCAGTTCATTACAAAGCACTTTCTCCTCTCGGGGTCCAGCAACACATATCAATAAGGTTATTGACTTAATGTAAGGTTTTTAATGTCATTTTATCAAAATAAGTCCCCCCTAAAAAATGTGCATAACTTCCTTAAGGTATTCCGACAGCTTTATTAAAAGTCGTGTCTGGAAAGTACAACCATCCCTTCTGCTGGGTCATACACAACCTTTGTCTTTGTGTCCCTTAAGAGCTTCTATGCTATTTTTCTTCCACTTAAACCAGTTGACCCATGCACACATCCCACATGGACACATCCCACATGCACACATCTGTGAGCACTTCTGGGGTCAAAGATAAGGAGTCTCAGTAGTAGAGAAGGGTAATCAGGTGAACAGCAGCAGCCCTCACAAATCAGAGGCCAGGATGTGAACAACTTATGCCTGGTTCACAGGGATCCAATGCCTGGCAAGTGGGGATTTGGGGAAAGCTGTTACAGAACACAAAGGAACAGCATTAGGCATCCAGTGTGCTCAGGTTCAGTCCAGACTCTCTGCTGTGCTGCTTTATAGAGCCAGATAACTCTTCTGTACACCTGTGCTTTTGTACCACGATCTCTGTGTTGCCAGAGTGGGCATTCAGCCTGTGTCTGTCGAGTCAAATCCACCTCCACTTCTTTATGTGTCCAAAACAGAAATGCCCATTTCAAAGATCTAAGCAGTTGGATAAACTGCAAGTAGAGAATAATGCACAATATTTGGCCCTTTAAGATCAGAGGTCCCAAAATAACTTCTCTTACTGCATCTTTTACGAGGTAAAAAAAAGCAAAACAAACCAGATGGTTTCTTTTAGGGTGAAAAATAGGCAAAAATATGTACAAGCGTCCCAAACTAATTTAGTAGAAAACTGTGGATTCAAGTTAAGGTGGACATACACACGAATCTATAATCCATGTGTTCTAAGTTAAAGTTGTATTTTTTAATTATTTTCTCTTCTTAGGAAATAAGAGCGTGTGGAGTCATGTGTAAGCAGGTCTTTAAGAAGGTACAGTGAGCCTACTGCTGATACAGAAGTGAAGAACAGCAGAATTTACAGACCTGCCACCAAATCTCCAGATGCTAGTACTGACCATCATCAGTGATGAGAGCAAACACAGAAATGAAGATTGCATTAGAAATGTATAGTTAGAATAAAATATTTTTAAGAAATAATTTTGAAAAAATAATTACAAATAAAATTATTTTTAGACATGCCAATAAAGATACTAAACACTATAAATGTGTGCATATCATAATTCTTGGCTACACCAAAATAGGACCTTGTAAGCTGATTTTTGACTCTCAATAGACATCACCCTTTCATAGCCTCAGCAAGGGGCCTCCACATAATCTTGTTTTCAAAAGCTGAACTGTATTTGTAGGGAAAAAACTGAGAGCTGTCAGATGAGCTTACACTTACATCCTGAATTCAGTGAAGCCAGTGAAGATTTGACCATTAGCTCCAATGGAGCAATTCGCCACTGGAAGTGTTCCACTAAAAATAAAAACCTGAATTCTCAAAATGGGTAAAGTTGTGGATCAATAGTCTGCAAAAACACAGAAGCATGGCTAAGGGACAATTCTTTCCTAAGCACTTCAGCAAATATCTGCCCTTGCATTTTTTTTTTCTTATTCTCCAGAAACTAAGATGACTGCTAGAAACTGTCTATAATTGTACACACACCACACTGAAGATGTGACTGGTATTGCTTTGTACAATATCATTTACAGAGGCTTTTATGACCCATCACAGTCCTCAGTGTAGACTGAGCGTGTAGCGAAGCATTGGCTGAGCAGTTTCCAGTGCTGATTTAAACATTAGTTGGAGTAATAATGTGCAAAGCACACTGTTGTATTCTCAGTACATCAACACACTGGACACACAATTAGCACCATGACTTCACATAAGTTCAAAAAGAAACAAGGATACAGGGTGCCTGGTTGGATCAGACCTTTAGCATGGAACAGAATTCAAGTGTCTCCCAGAACAACTGTTACCAGCTGTTTTCCAGGACTCAATCAGTCGGGAAGGTGCTGAGGCAGAATTTGAGGTGTTTTAAAGTGTTTTACCTTTCCCTACTCTCCTGCAGCTCCTGTGCATAGCATTGCTTTTGCCTTCCTTGGGAACCCAATGCTGACAGAGACTTTAGAAATGTAAATGGGAACAAATGCTGCCATTCTCTACTAATCAGGGTCTGCTTTAAAATATGCACTATTATTAATCCTGGTTAGGAGCCTGATCTAACATGAAGGAAAGGAGGTTCAGAACAGTCATTGAAAACTCTGAGGTCAGCACAGCAGGGATGATAAATTTTCTAAACTATGGTATTTCAGTAGTACTACATGTGTGGTGAGTAATGGACATCTAATTCAATTTTCTGAAGTTTTGGGGATTGTTTTACTTCAGAAAGGACACAGAAGATACTATTCATAAAGATTTAAGCATTAGGTGATATAAACAGGTGAAAAACACTCCTTCTCCATGTAAATTCTTGTGTTACTGTTGTAACAGCTGTGGCTCATCCTAAAAATTCCACACAATTGTTTACTTTTGTCCCCTGTATTTTTTTTTTTTTTTTGGCAATACTCTTCCTCATACTGAGGAAGTCTCTGGGAATTATGCTTCGGTTTAGTCAACCAGAAACATGCAGAAGTTGTTTTTCTCTCATGGAGGAGTGTGTTAGCCATCTAGCTAAATTGTGTTTATTAATTATGTGTTTGCATAGCTAAATGGATATCCCTCCTGACCAACATATAGACCAGCAGTTAATGATGGTTAAGTCTTCTTGTACTTGGAGTGGAACAGGTTACAATTAAATAAGAAAAAAAGGTACTAGGAGAGGGGAAAGGATCAGAAACCTGTGGATCTCAGGTTAAAATACTTCTCTGCTTAAGTGAAATTGCAAATAGTTGTCTACTTAAAAAGCTGCTTATCATCTTATCATTTCCCAGTTGCCAAACTTCTTTCCTTCAAGTTCCTAATTATGGATTTCATAATCATTGACACCCTCCGGGTATCTCTCCACTCTTCAGCCTCAAGGAAAGCAAGAGAACAGTGGAAAATAATGGAAAATAAGTAACTATGTAATAAAGTGATTTTTGGATAGTGACACACTATCCAAAGTTAAACTTTGCATAATTCTTTTAATGTTCAGTACTGACTGAGACCTTTTTTGAAATGTAGTGTTCCTTCAATAGAACTTGGCAGTTCATAACCCTTAATTCACCAGTTGTCTTCTAATTTTTGCCCGCAGCTCTCTGCAATCTTATATAACATTCACAAACTCTTCTTGCAGAAGGTTGTAAGTGGATCAATTAACATCTAGCTAAGTAAACCCAATTGTTAAAAGCTATTATTATTATAATCAAACAGACAGCTTTTCCCCTTTGGGTCATTTGGTACAAGGGCAAATTTAGCACTGTACTAATGGCTTATCAACCAAAAGCAATGTAACCTGCTGCTAATTATGGAGAAAAGGTAAGCTCACAAAGCATTTCCACAGCTCATGGACATAAAATACAGAAACTTCAGAAATATTTAACTTTAAATACATTGGCTTCAAATCAGCTCAATTGCTTGTCATCATAATTGTAGCCTCTTATCTCTCCTGCAGCAACCCTTTCTCTTGGAAAAGGAAATTATGTCCATTCATTGCTTCCACGACGATGCTTTCCAACTGATGTGTACAAAATGAACCATGCTGCTTCCACGAACCTTGAACAATTAAAAATAGACCATAAAAATGTAGTTTTAAAACTTTCTCCATAAAATAGATGCTTGCTGAATTTATAACATTCAATAACCACTTGACAAACATCAGCCTCCCTGACTATTTTCATAACTACTTAGTAGCCACGACCTTCACAGTGACTTCATATCCAGATTTGCTTACTGCTCAGGAATCAAACTTCATATTGATCTTCTTGATCTTGCACAGAATTTCATTACCAGTACCAACCCTGTATTTCTTCAGAACTGCATTACTTCCAGATAATGGAAATCTTTTATTTTGTAGGGAAAGACCAGTGCCCACAGCAGCAGTGTGAATGGAAAGGCAAGAAGGTGCATTGCACCATTTCTAAAAGTTAAATTCAGTGTTGATGTTATTCTCAACCCAGAAAACTCTAGGTGAGAAAAGCTGAAGAATAAAGGCCAATGTGTTCCATAAGGCTGATTGTTCTACTTCAGTCCCCTCAGTTTGGGATTTGTGTGCATTTTCTAGGTAGGTATGATCTTCTGAGGATGATTAGGAAACTCACTGCTACATTTTATAGTTCTGTGGCTTTTCAGTGAAGGAAACACAGAAGGAATCCATACTTTCTGTCTCTGTAGTACATGTAGTGGGTATGAAGCTTCAGCTTTATAGAACTAGAGAGAAAGAACCATGTTTTTAGCAATCATGGTGCAAAAGAGCAAAATTTGGAGCCTGAAAGTCTGGGATGGCCAAACTTACTGTGAAAACAGAAGAAGCAACATGTAGAGCCATGAGCAGCCTGCTTATCTTTGCTGGAGATGCAGAGAATTAAATGAAGGATTAATTCAGGTTGTGTGCTTAGAACACACAATGATTAGGAAACAAGGCTTTCACAGAGCAGAACATGAAAGAAGTTTCAGTAGGATTTGAAAAGGATGATATATTTGCAAATGCAAAGGATCAGGGACAGATTTATCACAGAATCACTGAATGGTTTGGATTGGAAGGAACCTTAAAGACCACCCAGTTCCAACCCCCCTACCATGGGCAGGGACACCTTCCACTAGACCAGGTTGCTCAGAGCCCCAACCAACTTCTTGTAGTGGCATGTAAAGAAAACAGGATGGTCTTATAAGAGTAGGAGGAGAGGGAAGGGTGAGAAAGAAAGAATAAAAATTAGTAGCAGTAATATTTTTAATAAATTGATTATGTTTGACAGAATAATCTGTAAAGATTATATTTTCATGTGGAAACCAGTTTGATTTCTGTTTTATATGAAGAATTCAAAACATACATATTAGTTTTAGTGGGGCAATTAAGAGTATAAAATCTTTAACTCACTACTTGAAGACTAGATATTTGATATGAGTGCAAATCTAATCTAATCTATACAAAATACATGTGTGTCCAGGGGTTGTAAATTTTCTGTTTCTGAATTCTAAAAACCCAGAATTTTTTAATAGATAACAAAATATCTTGCCAGCAGGAAAGAATACAAATTAAGCCAGATTCCAATACCTATAGAGGTATTTGAATATCAGTTATTAGTGTTATTATGAATGGTATTAATGAACCTTTTGAAATGCCTTTAATGTTGCCAGAGCATTTCATCAGCAGATATATTCTGCAGAACACCACCCTTTGTGATTTCCATGAAATATGACCAACATTATGTCACCGTGTTCTCCCAGACTTTACTGAGCTGTAGCTGAAGCCAGAATATGTTATCTTTGGATTGATCAGCCCTCACCATATTTTTTTTCCATGAAACTCTCCAATGACTTGTGGGATAAATGTAAACAAAACAATCTCTGTCCGTTGTTGAGAGAACACCCATTTTTGTTTGCTTGAACTTGCCACTTGCTATTATAATTTAATTTCTCCTAATTCTCGTAATGCAAGAGATACCAAACAGCCATTCTCTGTCTTGTCTATGGCACTCAGATTTTCTTTATCCCTTCTAGTGTATAAGCTTGACTGTTTTCATTCCTAGAGGCTTTTGTTTAAACCATCAGAATATCAGTGTTCTCATTTCAGTCCACACCATGGAATAGTCCATGGAAACACGTGGACTAAGAGCAACTCTTACAACCTAAGCCATGGAAACCAGATTTGAAATAAGAGTTGGGGTTGCAGTCTACATTTATGCAACAGTCCAGCTTTGAAAGAGATGCTTGGTGTGATCTGTGTAACAGTTTTATTGTAAAAGAAGCATGAGGGGGCTGAGTGGCAAATACCTTAAAACAAGAAGGTGCATTAGATTCCTGAAGAGTCTCCCAAGGGACTGAGCAGTAGAGGGTGATTGATGGTCTACTGGCATGACATGAATGATGTGCTCCACTAGATGCATCCACTTCCATCTATCATTTGCTATATGAAACTGAAGTTGACAGTAAAAAGCAACAGTTCTCCATTACAACATTAATAAAATTCCCTAGTATGTATCATATTGTATTATATTCTTCTTTGGACAGCCTCATCTGTAATCACATAACAGGCTCACAGCTATTCATCCTTTCATCCTCTGTGAGTAGCACATTTGTCTTGGAATACTATCTATGTGCTACAGCTATTGCTATTTCCAGGAGGTTTTTTAACCTCAAAGCAAATATTCATTTAAATAATTTATTCCTGTCTAGCAAGAGTGCCCACAAAAGCAGAGTCCCATCAGTTCCGTGTGTTTTATTACAGAGTCAGCACTTTCTCTATATTAATAGCTAATTATAAATATCCACACTGAACACTTAGACTGGCATTTCAGTTCTTCACCAAACCCTTCAATAGGATCACCTGACAAGTTTCTGCACCATGGAGGCAAGATAAAACTCCATTTTCAAAGGCAACGTTCTCATTAAAGGCGTGGAGGAAAGAAGGATAAGAAATGGTCTGTGGTTATTGACTGTACACTTATTTACATAACAAGAGACCATTTGTCTCGTTAACACCGCTGCTCTAATGCTGAGCAAATTAAAAGGCCAATATTGTAACAAGAGCTTTTCAAATGTAAAGTATTTTATTTAAATGTTCAGCTATTTGATAGTTAAAGATTGGAGTAGAGGAATGAGCAGTTATTTATGGGTCCATAGGCATGATACAGTAGCAAACATTTAGAACTTGTTTGGGCACGTGCAGAAACAGAGAGAGTGTTACTCTCAGCAGGGCACTGCAAAGATGTGCAGTCCTTAAAAAGACTTTGATCAGTATTTTGGTCTCACTTTCAAAGTTTTCGTGTAACTCTTTGACTGGCCTTTCTTTCCCCTCCCCTTTCAGCTACAGAAAGCAGCAGTACAGAAGTGCAGAACTGAAACACAAGAAAAGATGAAGAAAGAGCTTATGCAAAATTGTACTGAAACTTGAAGTTACGCTTAAACTGAAAAGTTCCTCTCTGTCCTGATGTTCCCACTAAATTTTTCTCTGGTGTGAGTCAGTGGACTTGCTACAAAAAGGAGTTGTTTATAATGCAGTGCAGTCACCATTATAGTTAGGTGGGGCTTAGAACCCAAGCTCATGGGGAGAGCTCACTGAAATTTAACATTTAATCAAGTGCAACATCATCCCCTTCTCTAATTCTAAATCAGCATGATTCAATTTATATTTTCTTACCAAAACACTGACTCTTATTATCCATAACCATTACAATTTCCAACACTTTCTGAGCATGTTAAGGGCATACAGAAGTTAACACAATTCAGCAGCACTTCTGTGAAATGACTGTGTGATCTTTCACTCATCCTGTCAAGAAACATGCTGCCATTCTTGATGCTGACATTTCCAAGTTTATTTTTGTAGAGGAAAAGGAGAGAAAAGTGCCATTTTATGTATGTTATGGCAACACAACAAAGAACTCACTCAAACACAGCACCAAGCAGTTCCTCCAAACACTCACTTTTAGGTACAACAACGTAGTTCCCTGTAATGCAGTGAGCCCTCTCCGTTGTATCACTGATGCCAGTGTTCATCAGAGACACTTAATTACTCAGGACAATCCTTAAGGGCAACACATGATCTAAAATGGCACTAGCTGGAAAGCCAGCTATCACTGTCCTTTATTCCAACACATATGTCCATTATTTCAGCTATAAACACTGTCTGTACTGTCTCAGCTCCTATTATACCTAAAAAAACATCCAAAAGTGCAGAACAGACTTTCACAACAGTCTGCAGCAGTAACACATCACACCAACTTCAACCAATCTCAGACACGGGGGCTGACTTAGGAGCCAGACAAACAAGAACTGCAAACTCGATTTCACACTGTCCTAAATGATGCAGAAACAGATGACTCATTCCCTAGCAAGCAAAACAGAAAAAAAGTAGAACATTAGAGTTCCCCAGCAAAATAGTCTGTGAACAGTCTGCTTCTACCTCCTTATGGATCAAAAAACCACCAAATTTCCATTAGAAACTTTCCTCGTCATCTTTTGTGCAACTGAACACAAGGCAAATGTCTCCTGAACCCAGATGCAGAATTATTTCAGATAATGGTTTTCTCAACATATGCAAAATGCTTTCTAGTGCATTTTTCTTAAACAGCAATTTTACCTTGTAAACATTTAAAGTATCACGTTACACAAAATTCCATTTCTGTTTCCAACTCCCAGCATGGTGGCATCTACTTTTGACTGTATTTCCAAAAGTATTTCAGAGACCAAAGAAACAGGTAGACACTCAAACTGCTTAAGGTCAGTCGAAAACCTTACCAGGTCTAGTTGCCTTTTCAGTCATACCTTCCCCTGAAGTGATTGGTTTTCAGTGCTCGTCAGACACTTAAAATTTGAAAAAGGAATGCCTAAATCTCAGTGAAGTGGAGGCAAATGTAGAGTAAATCCCCACATAAATATCACTGTTCTTCCTCCTTGCACAATGAAAAGGAAAAAAAGCCCCACGACAGCAAAATTGTCAATAGCAAAATAAGTACAGCTTTCAATTACAGAGCTGACCAAAGGTTCCCTGCAGTTCATCTCTGAAGCATAAAACCTCAAGACACTGTGCCTAAATTCAGGATGGCACACTGCTTATCTTGGACAGTAAATTCTCCTCCTAAAAATGTCTGTATGAGTCAAGAGAAAAAATAAATGGAACAAGTATCCACAGAAAAGGCCACTTTTCATAGGAATTATTTCTTTGTGAAGCAAAACTCTTCCTGGACCTGCTACAACTTCTTTTGGAGTGTATTTTGTTTTGTTGTGCAACATGTGCATTCCATCAGAACAAAAAATTTGTTGATCAAAGGGCTTACACAAAGCAAGAAAAGTTTCCTTTCTTCATACTACTTTTTTTCCTGGCGCAAGTGATCCTTATTTTTAGAAAACTCAGTTTTGTAAAGCTCTACCACAGATCAATTTGGTGCTTGTTTCCTGATAATTTGATCTTTTCACAATGAAAGTGTTTTCTGAAGTAACACTTTTTAAATTTCTGTTTTTTCTTGAAAAGGTAGCAAAACCACATGCAATTTCACCAAGGATTTCAAAAGTATTTCCATGTTACAGATCAATGCAGGTGTGTTTCCTTGTTGTACTTAAATATCTAAACTCAATCTACTGTCTGCACTGCAAATGTGCTTGAATGGGATTCTTCAAGGTCCTGAGGTCCCTACCTTGACATGAAAACTATGAAAACACAAAGTTATGCCCTGACAGAAAGCAAAAAGTTATGTCAGTGTGCTGAGCACATAAAAGGCAGGTTACTCAGCAGTGTGGTCAGATCCTAACGAAGAGTATATTATAGGGGGGAAGAGGAACAGTTCTGGGCTGCTTTCAACAAATCCAAACTCTCAGAGCATCAATTAGACTCAGTCTAATGAGCCTGTGTTTAACAGACACCATATGAAAGGTATCAATAATGAGGTGATGCCTTCTTTGAAACGTCAGCTGTGTCTGAGTGCCACGCAGCAATGTAACCTTTGCTCACCAGTGAAGGGCACGTTGTTGAGCAGAGATAGCAGATCAGCCTTCAAAGGCTGTGAGCATATTCCAGGGAATGTCAGGCACAAGGCAATGGCACAACTGGCTGTTAACAGGGCTCACAGACCTTCCAGCCACACTGTACTTTGGCACTGTCACTGTTATAACATGGTGCTGTTTGAGTCCTTAGGACTGCCGGCAGATGATGTAGCTGTAACAGTCACAAGGAGGAAAAGGCATCATTTTTCCCCCTCTCATGCTGAATATTGGTGTAAAAGACTTTTTTTCCTACCTTAAAATGCCTGTTAGTTGCAATCTCTTGATAACAGAGCTAATTCAGGCAGCATCCTCTCCCCAAAAGGCTCATCTTTCAACTAGGAAGCAATGGAGCACAATGCCCTGATAACTAAGACACTTTCTTTTCCCTGACAGGGTTGTCCTTTACTAGAAACAAAGGCATTGACAAACATAATTCTAAGAGATATATAGCTCACTGCAACCACTTCTGTTTATGTTTGGCAAGCTAGAAAAAACTGCCCAGTTATCTATATTTTTACAAGTAACACATTTCATTTCAGCACAGGGCTGTTTTGCCGGTGTCATGAAGGGAGACTCCTCCTAAGGAGTCTGGTGGTACTGAACAAATACTTCCCAGCTCACACTCTTTTTTCATGGTTGCTATCACAGATCAAAGCTGACACTCCACTTGCACTGCTTCCACGCACCTGACAGTATGTGTCTCTTATAAAAAGGAGATATTTGTTCCCATATTGTTTTTTTCTCTGCTCAAACCCTCAGATCATCTGGAAATTTCCATACAAACAAGATGAAGCCAAATAAGCACAATAACTGTAACTTCAAATACAGTCTGGAAGGTGCAAGTGGGAAAGGAGATGAGTGTGGATACTCTCATTTTGTACTAAGTAGCAAATAGTTTTAGCAGGGCAGAGATAAACATGGTTGTTCTGCCTTGTTCATTCAGCTTCCTTAAGTCCTTTTTGTCAACATCCTAGGAAAGTTGTTATACTAATGATATAGTAAATAAAATTTACATCCAAAAATAAGGATTCTTTCTTTCTTTCTTCCTTTCTTTTTCTTTCTCTCTTTCTTTCTTTCCCTTCCTCCCTTCATTTCTTCCTTCTCTTATTAAACCCAGTTAGTATAAGAAAAAACACTGACATAGTTCTCCAATTTCTAGGAAGCATGAAATGGAAATTTGTAAATGTAACTTTCAAATGCTCTCTTGAAAGTAACTCTTCTGATCAACTGATTAATTTTATTTTCACACATAAACTAGAGAAACATATCATGATGAACATGACTGAATTTCTGGGGAATCCTTTCCGAATCTGAGATTTTATTTAGGCCTCGGGTTTTCAGTTTTCAATTATTTTTATCTTTTCTTTTACTCATCTACTGAAATACAGTCTGCCATTCTGTTATATTATACATGTAGGTATAGCTATATCTATATCTACATGTATACATTTTCTTCTAAAATGCATCATTTAAGAAACTTTAGTTTTATCTTCTTCTACATTAAATGTACTTTGTGCTTTTTACTGAAAACTGATATTACCATATTTATCAATTCTTCATTTCAATTCAGACATCCACTAGCAATATCAATAAATCAAATGTAAATGATCCTTCCCCCTGCTTTGCATGCATGTGCATCCAGTTCCTGGAACTGCTGGGTATCACTGCTGCTAAGAACTGATCCTGACAGATGGGGAGAAAACTCAACTTCAGCAATGTGTCCTGAATTATATTGCTTGGCCCACCACCAGTGATTCCTAAATTGACTGATTATACACATGCCTTAAGAGCCAGCTTGCAGTGTCAGTGTTGCATTTCAGTATCACAGAGTGTACCAACTCATTTAACTGCATCAGACAATATTTGGATTTTTCAAGTTACTTTTTTTTAAAGATTACTATAAATTTCCATCTTAAATGCTGTTTCTATCAAATAGTTGCCAACTAACTTGGAGCCAGAAATTCACCACAAGGAGAGACAGACATCTAAACACTGCTTTTACTACAGCAAATGATTTTCTAATAAGTTGCAGGATGCTTTGGAGAGCTAAACACTGGATTTTTCTCAACAAATGTGGGTAGAATGAAGCCAGAGCCTTTCCCACAGCGGGGCTGCTGTTGTGGAGCTGGAGATGCAGGCAGAAAAGAATAACCACACAGCACTCAGAGAGGAGTAAATTCCCGAGATTTACAACACAGAGCACCCCTTAATCAACAGGAAATAGCAACTTCTGCCCTGAGAGATACGAAACAGAAACAGCGTGGGATGACTGCAGGCAGGTACCACAAAGGTTTTGCCCCTGGTTACTTGTGATTTTTTTCAATCTGAAGCAGTAAAAAATTGATGCATGGCCAAAAGAAAGCATTCAGGAAATAGATACACTCACTGTAGGAGTTTCCTTAGGACTGGGGTAACAGTTCTGTAACTGCTCCACACTGGCAGCAGCACAGTGAAAAAACAGGCAGGATATTATTGGGGATTTTCATCAGTATGTCTGGACCCAATCTACAGTTCTTGTGGGACAGTGGCTTTAGGTCCTTCAGGTTATCACAAGAATGGTTTTAATCTTAAAGGCTACAGTGAATTCAAATTTCTGCACTAATTTCAACAGCTGATACAACTTTTTCTGTTCATCTGGATTATAGCACTTGAAGCAAAATCTTTCCATCATTGAATTAAACCACTTATGAGGTATGTGAAAACTTGAGGTCTAAGATATTTGGAATTATGCCTATAAAGTGTTCTTCAGATGAGTAAAAAGGACTTTTTCTGTTTGACAAAATTGATTCTTTAAAATATTCTTCTAATCGATGAGACCCTGCATTAAAATGACATTTAGGCTTTTATGGTCAGGCATGAGATACACATTTGCTTAGCTAAATTGTGCCTGTCATAGAAGTATCAAAGAAAAAACCTCAGATTGCTTTTTATAGGTTCTTTTAATTCAAAACCCATCCATCAGTATTCCAGTCCAATGTCTGAGTAATGCAACCTTTATCTGATGAAGATAAGAAGTGGCAGTTGCAATTACAAAACTTTGCCACAGAATAAATACAATTAAGTTATAGATTACAGTTACAGATATTAATGTGCAGCTCATGCAGGGAATTCAGATCCTGAAAAAAATCTCTGAAGGGAAAATTTAAGCAGCCTTAAATTGACAAAGCATTTAAACTGGCTCCAGATTTTCCATCCACGTTAAAGTTAGCCTGGGCAGAAGCATGGCTTTAGTGGATAACATAAAGGGTTATCCTCACTAACTTGCTCTGCCCATTGGCTTCATGACCTTCATGACCTTGGCTAAACCAAGTTTTTCTGATTTAACAAAGGCTAATGGTTTTTGCCTGCATCCTCAAAGACTTGAGTAAGTACTCAGGAGAATTAAGGAACAAATAAATTCAGTAATCCCCATTTATTCTGGAAACCAAGGTCAGCTTTATCCATTGGCTAATATATCTCTACAGCATAATATTTCATAATGTAAACCACTTTAATAAAAGTAAATTCTCAAGCCAGTAGGATCCACTGGCTTGTATTTTTAATATTATCAAGCTGAGTAATGTGATCACTAGTGACATTATGGAGTCTCTAAGAGCTAAGCTGAAGTCCTTAGGTAGAGAGGAGGAAGGCTTCTAATTAATAAAGTGTGTAACATCTGCATCCAACTCCATCAGCAAAATCAGATGGATTAAGACAGGAATGACTGAAGACAGACAGTCATTGAGTTTTAAAAAAAAAAGGGACAAAAATTCAATGGCTGAAAGCCAAGTATTTTCTTTCTAAGAGAGTGATTAAAAACATATTTGTGTGCATCTTTGTTTAAGTTGAAGGTAAACACAAAATGTGCTAAACTGGCATAACTGCAAGCCCTGTGTGCCATGTGCACTCCCTCACCCCACCACAGCATTTGCAACCTGCCCCTACTGCTGAGTCAACAAGGTGTAAGACATGTTCCTGTGCTGAGATGGGAATGAAGGAATTCTCCCTTCTCTTAGGTGTCAACAAAAATTTTGTTCCTGCAGATTTCTGTTTTGGCATGATCAGCTAAGAACTGATGTCAAATGACAAGTGTTTAGCCAACAACTCTGTGTTGTACTGGTCAGACTTCCAGTCCTTCTCTGGAGGGTCTGGGCCTGAACAAACAAATCAGCTCAAGAGTCAGAACTCAGAACTCCAACTCTGAGGCACCGAGGTGGGCTGGCTCATGGTTGTCTCTGACCCAGTTAGAAAGCTCATCAGTTATGGATATCCAAGGGAGTTTAGTGCCATTGATACTGGGGGAGGACACCAACAAGGGGGCCATCAAACCCTATTTGCTGAGCTCATTTTGCAAATAGCACCTTTTGATTGTGTCCTCTCCTGCTGCTCCTGCCACTTCTTGCTAAGGTCTCTGCCACCAGATGATCACTCTCCTCACCCAGATGAACTCCCAGGGCCTCCAACACACTGACAGGAAGCGTTTTGCCTCCTTCCAGGATACTTTTAGTTGCCACAATGTGACTCCTCAGGTTTGTGCAGAACAGAGACCCAAACCTGGTGAGACAGCACCTCTGACAGCTTTAACAAATAAATTCAGTAATGAATTGCAGTAACAGCCATCACTGAATACATTTCAAGTGATTAATTTTCTAAAAAAATAAAAATAAACTTAGTGAGTGCACATGTGCTAACAAGTTAAAAATAATAATAGGTGTCTGTGACCATGCTGCTTCTGTCTGGATCCTTCAGGGGAATTCAGTTGCTAAGAACAACTTCCACAGCTTGCCATATTTCTATGTGTTAAACAACAACCAAATAACTATAGGCAAAAGTCCCAGCTGTCAAACAGGAGTGTAGGGGCTGGTTGGGGGAGTACAATGCATTTTTCTCCTGTGTTACATATGCATGTTAGATAATCTAAAAGGAAAATGAAATGAGGCAAGGACAGAGTGGGAAGCATGTTACTGTCTCTCCAAAATACCATGCCCAAAAGTTTACAGGAAAAATTCTGTCTGACCTCATCATTCTGTGCTTGATGTGGTGCTCCCAACAGAGCTTTGCAGAAGAACCTTTCCAAGGAGAATGCACCACCAGCTCTTTCATGCAGCAAGAAAGGCTGAGTTTTATTCAGCTGCCTAGATAGAATTTCTCTTCTGGGCAGGTCTCAGACATAGTGAGAAGAACTGGAGGCAAGTGTTAGAAGTAGCATCCATGAGTGCTGATTCATTCCACACAAACAGCATTTGGGCCTCACTTTTCAATCTTGTCAGTCTAGACTCTTCCTGTGAGATTTTTTTTTCAATACTATCTTTGTTTTTTCACACACAAATAAAGACTGAAAAAGTTACTTAGGCTTTTAGCAAAAGTAACTTGATTTTTCATGATTTGCTTTATTTTCGAGGTCTCACTATTCAACCATAAAACTTATGCCTGTGCTGACACCTGACACAAAAGGTATGAGCTCAGAACTTTTGTTTAACATATATATTGGAAAACATGGAAAAGACACCTCTCTCTCCCCGTTCCTGGGGTTCAATACATGGTGCACATGGCATCCCTGGTGGTCTTGCAAGAAAAGGATGCTGAGAACAAAATAGTTGTGACAATCAGGAGAAGGCCCCTTATCTTCATTTCCCCAAATGTAGACTTGTCTCATGGGAAGGAAATATTCCTTTGCCATTTTGAAAGTTCATCTCTATGTCTACAGTACATAAACAGTAAATACAGAGCACATTGAATAATTTCTAAGATTTCAAGTGAATAATTAGTCAAAATTTTAAAGTGGAAATGTGATGAGAGGCAGGTAAGATAGATAACTAGTAAGGCACAGACCCAAGACTTGCAATTATCTCCCTAGTGCTGTAAAAAGAGTTGTGTTCACAGTATCCAAACTGGGTCTTGATTCCATATGATTTAGGCAGGTGTTTGCCTGTGTTAGAGGTTTTACTGTCTACCAAGATATTGATTCTTAAACTGAGTATTCTCTTTATGGACCTTAACACAACACTTTTTAAAAGCTCATGAAGCAGCACAGAACTCTGTCAAGTCAGTATTTCATTTTCAGTATTTCAGTATTTTATTAATTCCCTATTTAGCCAGTTTTTTGATTGGTTAACCTTCGTGTCTGTAAACCTCTTAGCTGTATGTTTACCCAAAAAGGCTCAAAACGCTACTTTAGTCTAATGGGTAAATACATGGTTGGAAAATACACACATTGGGCAAAAAAAAAAGATTAAAAAGAGATTAATATGATCAAAACATCATGGGGAAAACCTGTACAATTATATGTGTATGCTGTTAATTAATTATGGTGTTTTATGCAAAGGATGTACTCATAATTGACTTTCTCTGAATGTGCCTGGCTCTGCATATCTACAGCAACTGGACCCTCTGTTACTTTATTGGTTGTTAATGGACATTAATTGGTGATCATCATATGGCACAGCTTCAGTCTCCTCCACATCCTACCAAAATGACTGATATATAGAAAGCAAACTACATCAGAACTAAAATCAATGAGCACATAAAATCTCTCCCCATGAGCCTCTCGCAAATGCTCTGATTTTTGGAGGTGATTGTAGACATTCAGTCTCATTTACTCCTCAGACGTCACCCCTCAGCACCTGGAGATACAAGGTAAAACACTGAGCACCTGCTTATGAATTGCACAGCGTTGTTTCAGTATCCTGAAGGAGAGAAGAACTTCCAGTTGGGAAGACAGTGTGATAAGTTAAAGATTATCATGCATGTGCACAGGGGAACTGATGCTGCTTACACAGCTGATTTTGAGTGGTTGTGAGGGGTTGACTTGAGAACAATAACATTTTCTTTTTCTTGTTTTTATAGAACCTTTCAGTACATACATAAAACATATAAATACTAATAATATATTTATTGACACTGATGCAGCACTGAGGCTAAGAAAGTACACAAAGATATGTAAAATCAAACCTATTGCACAGGTATTACCTAATATGACTACAGAACAATATTTTAGACACAAAGATTTCCAATTTTTACTTCCAGCATAATAACATTCTTGTAGTGGAAACAAATATATTAAGCAGATGTGCTCAGCCCAATAAATTATGCTTGAAGTGAGACATGTTTTAGGAAGCCACCCTCTACCTATGCAAAGATGTGATTACCAAAATCCTGGGTAAACTGGTCTACAGACAAAGCACATATTCAACAATGCAGGGGCCTTCCCAGGGCATTCACAAAGGAACTCACCCAACTTCAATGTCAGTCACTGCAGTTCCTCGAGCCTTTGTCTGATGTCTGATTGAAAACCCTCTTCCCATCTCCTGAAAGTACAGATCAAGACACTTCCTTTCATTATCTTAAATTACCTCCTTAAGTTAAGGCATTTTAAGAACTCAGCTCCCAGAAACTCTCACATTTCTTTAGTTTTTCAGTGGTTTGTTGTGTTTTTTTTTTAAATCCCTACATAAATTTTCAGCAATTGTGGAATTTTACATTAAATTTTAACAAAGTGAAGCCGTAGAAGAGACATTATAAGATCAGTAACTATTTGATTTTGTTATTTCTTAGTTGGAGTTCTAGACCTTATTACTTTTTCTAGTAAATTTTTTAATAATATACCCATAAAAAGAAAAAAAAAGAGGAAGAAAGAGGAGGGAAAGAAAGGTAAGGAGTTTAAGGAGTTTTTGACTGCTGATCATTTCAATTACTCTCTCTGCAGAGCCATCTCTAAGTTCTCTTGACAGATTAAAGCCACATAATGTAAAACCTTATCTTATATTAATTTGCTTTTAGTACTTACTTTAAATTCCAATAAAATTTGACTGCACATTCAAATTCTCCATTCAGACACATTCTGAATGTGCTTATTTGCACAACTGAAATCTGTGGTTTTGTCCACAACAATGTAATGCCAATGGATGAAAAACACCTTTCTAAAACAAACTGCTAATTAAAAATCATTCTTAGGGCAGACTTGATACTAATTGATTTTTATTTACTTTACATTTGATAAACTTGATGTTAAACTAAAACAAAACTTTGGAAGTGTGGTTCGTGTAAGTACAGCTATTTGTACATAGATACTTTGAAAATCAAAGAAAAACAAAAATATTTTCAACAGGAATATTCCCTTTTCTGCCCTGCCTTACATTTTTTGCACATTCAAGACCTCCATAAATTTTAGATAGGAGTTCTGAGTGTGACAGTTCTGTAAAACCAACTCTTCATAGGGAACAATGACACATAGAAAGGAACTGAAAAAGGGAATTCACCTTGGAAACTTTAACTGGGTTGTACAGTTTGACACTGTGTTCAATATATTTCAAAGGTATCCCATAATAGCTTGTCGTTCTTTACAAAGGTCACTGTAAAATCATATCCTGTATTACTCCATCTTTCTGAAAGTGCTCCTTGTCTGCCAGCTGTTCAAGTGAACTTTGTTAATGAAGGCAAAGTTTCCAGGGTTATCACTCTGCCCCTTACACTGTATTATCTAGAAAACCATAAACCTTATTAAAAAAAAAAATATGAAAAGCTTTATAAAACATTCTCTGAGCAGATCCTGTTTCCAGCCTCCCCTCTTGAGCTGAAGGTGACTTTAAGCTCTTGCCACCATGCCGGCTGATTACAATGGGACGTGGGAGATGGAAACCAATGAAAACTTTGAAGGCTACATGGTTGCTTTAGGTAAGTGACAAAATATTAACTATACAGGGAGAAGAGAAAATGTTTCAATTATAAGTAAAATCCTTCTAAAAATTAATGAGATTATTTCTATAATGTGTGTTGTGGCACGAGGGTTTCTGCCAGTCAAGTAAAAATCAACAAATTGTCATGGACTTACAGCTATCATGATAGAAGTATATAAGCAAGAGAAGATTTGTAGCCAAATATATTATTGTTTATTTAGACAAATGAAAAACAGATAGATGGAGGGGGGAAATCCAAAACAACAGGCTTTCAGATAGAGAAACTCTTTTTTATTCCTGGTAAATACTTACTGTAAGAGAGAAGCCACAGCCTGGTTAGCTCTGCTAAAGAGGAAAAGCATATTCTATATCACTAAAGCAACAATAATGATAATACTTAATTAGTGCTTTGAACTAATAAAATTATGTTACATAAATGAAAAATTTGATGTTTTAAGTGACTTTGTTCTAGTTTTACTCTTACCAAGGAATCTTAACCCTAATTGACTTATCTGCCAACAGATTATCAATAAAACCCAACACCAAAACCAACACAAAGGTACATATGCTAAGGGTGAAAAGATATTCTTCTGCTCTGTTTCTCACAATTTTACATGAAGTTGGTATTTTAAGTATGAAAGTGCTCAGATTCAAAGTACACTGAGGTTTTGGGATTTTTTTTAAATTCATTCATCCTTTTAATTAATGCACACAGATTTCTATACTTTAATTAAAGAATACTTTTGTCTTTTAAGTCAGGAACTTTGGTTTTATCATAAACATGTTACAAAGTATTTTAATCTACTATAATTGAACAATATATCATTTTTATTGCTTGTATTGTTCAAAATGCAGTTATGAAAACCGTGCTTTAATAAAACCTCCCCTAATTTTCTCCAGGAGCTACAAGACTAATATATTAGTCAGAAATAGCATTTCTTTAGAGGTCTAGATATTTTTTTCCCTCAGAGAGAACTAAATTTTATGTTGTCTGGCTATAAATCAGACCCAGAGATACCTTTAATCCACCACAGCAGATAAAATATACCCAAGAAGACTTGAATGTAAATACTGAACGAGAACATTATTCCCTGTGTTAAAAAGTCACATTTTTTTCAAGCCAATCCTCTTACTCAACTCTGTTAGTACTTCACAAGTAGTCTAATGAATCTACCGAAAGAAAAAGGGCTCCTTTAGAATGTGGCATTGCTGAGCTGACAGTGATTAACCCCCATGCAAAACCACTAAAGGGTGGCTGGCAAACCAAACCCATTTTTCAATCTCTTGCAGCAGCATGTGAAATTATTTCATTTGCATAGAGCACCATAATAGGATTCCCTGCCAGCTGGTGAGAAATATTTATTGCAGCTGGTAATGCTGCTGGCATTAGGTGGATTGGCTGGGGCAAACTGTCATCATGGTAATTTATATTCTGCCTTTGGTAACTTCCAGTGCATTCCACTACAAGCAGTTTACACTGGAATGTTAGTCTTCATCACCAACAAAATAGGGATGTTAAGGAGATCAGTACTGCATAACATGTTCACAGAATATTAAACAGGAACTGTGAAATGCTCTACATGCATACTTTTTTGACTTTTGACTTTGAATTTGTCTCCTTTTAAACTGCAATTTATTTCTGTGTCCTCTGTCTAACAATAATGAGTGTCAGGCTTTTATTTAATTGTTTCTTTTTTTTTTCATTAGTATATATTTCATTATTTTAGGTTAATTAATTAACCTCTTATATCCTCCCACACACTGTAGGTTCATCATAAAAATAACATGCCAGAATCCCTTTGATTACATACTCATTCTCCCCTGGTTACATACTCATTCTAACAGGTTTTATTTCTGAAAAGGAATATTGTTCTGAGATCCTTCTTTAGGAGTGGCCAACATCTGTAATCCTGCAGGACACACAGCAGTACCCTCGTGTGCCTAAGGGAGCTCCCTGAGTTCCTGCATGCTTAGGAAAGGGAATGGCAAAGGAATGGCTCCCAGATATTAGATGATAATAGTTCTCCTGCATCCCAGAGCTTCATGTGTGAGTGAGGCCAAAAAGGCAATACCAGCCTTAACAGCCCCTGTTGTTTCTTGTTCTCAAAAAACCCTGGAAATCCAGGTAATTTAAACACTACTGGTTGTATGTTGTAGCTCTGCTCGCATTCCCACAGATATTCTGTTAATAAATAAAATTATAATCAGCGGAAGATCATCAAATTTGAAAGTGTGTTTGCAAGCACAAGATGATTATTTGAAATTATCTTTATCTCTGCAAAATGTTCTAGGTAAAAGCATTATTTATGGAACTATATTCCACATAATTTTTTTAGTGTATAAATACATGCTCTGGGGTTTTGTTTTGTTTTTATTTTTGGTATCAAATACTGGAATTTTCACTGTGATACTCTCTTCTCTGGTTTTTGACAGGTATTGATTTTGCAACTCGTAAGATTGCAAAGCACTTGAAACAAACAAAGGAGATCACTCAAAATGGAGATAATTTTAAAACAAAAACACTCAGCACTTTCAGAAACTATGATTTGGATTACACAGTGGGAGTGGAGTTTGAAGAACACACCAAAGGACTGGATAACCGAGTGGTAAGTTTCAAAATCTGATACCTGAGTCAGCAGTTTCAAAAATCACCTGAATACATTAAATAAAACCCCAGTATCTTGCAAACATCAGAGGATTTTTATAAAGCAGAATTTGCATCTCAAGACAGTTTTCTTTCCTGCTACAAGCCTCTATCAGAAAGATCAGTCAGGATAGTTACTTAGATTCGTGAGGACAATGTTTTTCTAGTAGGGAATTTTTCCAGCTTTTCCATAAAACATCTTTATGTATTTAGAAAGTAGAAAAACTTATGTTTACCGATGTATCCTCTTTAACGAAACTTTAAATTCATCCCTGTGAATTTAGGACTGTTTCTATGTCAACATAAATTTTCAGTTTGCAATGACTGTGGTCACAGTGTATTTTTAGTCTGAGCCTGATCAGCCTCAGTTGGGCAGTGTAACAGTTAGACACTGTTAAAAATAAACCCACACTTGGCTGTGAACCTTCAGGGAGCTTCAGGAAGAGGCAAGAAAGAAACGTGAGCCAGAGCTCGCAGTGACCCAGGTGGCAGAGCTGCTGTCAGGGGGGCAAGGAGGCCCAGCAGCGGATGCTCTGATACCTTTCGGATTATAGGAGTAACCTGAGCTCAGAATTGCCCTAGGAATCTGTGGGGATGTGTTCAGACACAGGTTTGGATCAGGGGCCATGTTGTGCATTAGCCCCTTCCCTCCCTCCTGTGGCAGAGTCAGTGAGTTGGTTCCTGTGGGGCTTTCAGACAAGGCTCTATCAGAGAGCAAAGGAATACATTTGGGTATTGATTCATTTACTGAATTCAGCTTCATGTTTCTGTATCAATACTGCTGCAGTTTTACTCTCTTCTCACCCCTAAAATAATTAAGCAAGATTTTCAAAGCTAGAAAGCCCAGTAGATCTTAAATTTCCATTGCCTGTCCCCTTCAGAGCCTTGCTAATCCTGCCTCACCTGCCTCCTTTTGTCACCATTCACTGTATCCACCTGTGTCACTCTTTGCCAATTCCCACAGTCCTGTTCTGCCACTCAGCCTTCAGATGCCAAACTCTGGGAAGCTGATCAGGATCAAAGGTCCCTGTCAACATGACCTGTTTTGTTTTGGCACTTGCCACAGGAGATTGGCAGCATAAGGGACATGTTTACATTTGAACTCACATCATCCTTCACTGGAGTGGCACAGATTCAACACAAGACTGTGTTTATTCACCATGGATCACTTTTCATCCTCAAACTAACTTTGTGCAGTGTAATTCCTATGACGTCTTCCAAATTATTTCCCATTGACAGTACTGCAAGCCATCAAATAATAAAAGCCTTTTTTTTTTTTCTTTCCCCACTATCCTGAATATCCCTGTACTGAAATTTTCTTCCTATCCCTTTCTCCAGTGAGCACTGGGTGGGACACTGTCACAGACACCTGTGACAAAGTCTCTGCTTTAAAACATTGCTCCCACACCTCTTTAGGTCAGTTGAAGACATTATGAAGGAGCTAAGGACTCATTAGATGCATCACTCCTTAAATCCATCAGCCAGCATTCCTCTAGTGCCCTTCACCACTACCAAAGCCTTGCCTTTCTCTGCAAAATCTTTTCACTTGCAGACTTTCCTCTTCACTATCAATGGGAGGGAGGGAGGGATGGAGGAAGGAAAGAAGGAAACACAGTTGGTACATTTATAACCCTACCTGCTTTAATTACTTTGGCCTAATATTCTTTTCTAAACAAATTATATTATATTCTAATGAGAAGAGAAGCAAAAAGGAAGCAGTTCACGCCTCCTGCTACATTATTTTCTGGACTGCTCTAAGAGAATGTTCCGGTCATTTTATTAACTAAACAATGCCACAAACACATTAAAGCTAAATGAACATAATAAAATTGGTAGGCAACATTTAAATGTAAAGAGGGCATGGGTAATTTAAAGAGCATGTAGCTTGAAAGTTCTGTAAATAAAAAAGAAATTAACTGAAATGGAATGAGTTTTGTCCCATTAATAGAAAGCTCCCTCATAAGAGAAATAAATTATGCAGTGCTGAACTAGAAAATTAATTAAGGTCCCAATATACTTGGAGCTTTATAATAACTGAACTTACATGGACTGTAACTGGTCTCTAAAAAGGATTTGTCTGATACATGGTTAAATATGCCCCTAAAGTGCAATGAACCTAGAACAGTTCAAACAAAGTTGCTGTGAATGTACCCCAGCACATCCATAGCTATTACAGAGGATTTAGCCTGTACAGAGAACTTTTCCTCACTGACAGAGTTATCCTGCTCCTGGCCAAGAATCAGCACACCCAATACCCTGCCTAGTGATAGACTCTGAATCACACCAAATCATCAAATGGTTCAGGATGGAAGGGACCTCTTGAGATCACCTCGTCCAACCCCTCTGCTCAAGTAGGGTCAGCCACAGCACATTGTCCAGCTTATGATCACATCTCTTTAAATGTCTTCATGAAAGTGCATCAAAATATATTAAAAAAAGTATTGTATGAGATGATACTACCATCCACTTCTTCTTGTTATTTGATGCAGACCTAGGAAAGGTGTCAGCACTGCACTAGTTGGTATGAGCCCCTGGGTCTTCACCCACCTTATTAATGGCTTTAAACAGCAAGAAAAAAAATATCATTTGCATATATTGCACAATTAACCGTTAACTCAGACTCACTGATTAGTATGAACACTTGATATTTGTATATGTGAAGGAACACCTGGAATTGAAAACAAAGCACTGCAAAAGCTTCCCATCAAAATGCTGTTGGCACCTTGAGTGCATTGGGGTTTTGGTTAAAGGCATTTGTGGTCTTTCAGGAGGAAGAAGGGGAATGATAGAAAACACTCATGTAATTGTGTATTACATTGTTTGATTGAACTTATTTTCATGTATTCATTAACTTCTCATTAACATATCTGTGTTAATTATCTGACTCATACAGACACTGGTGACCTGGGATGGTGACAAACTGGTCTGTGTTCAGAAAGGTGAAAAGAACAACAGGGGCTGGAAGCACTGGATTGAAGGAGACATTCTGCATCTGGTAAGGGCTGTTGTGCAGATACTTGGCACATCTCTGAGGGTGCAACACACTCAGGTTTTTCATTTCAAAGGATCCTTTTTCTAATTAGGAAGGTCTTTATTTAGACAGTTCTGATCTCTGAACTCTAAGGAAATTACCCTGAGGTAATATGAATGCTCAGTTTCTTTCCACCTGCTCCCAATTAAGTCATAACCCTGCAGTGGGGTTTTTGCTCCAGTCCACTACCCTCCAGCCATTAACCCTTCCTGTTACAGTGCAGAAGAGCAGAGTCCAAGAGAGGCTTGAAGAACCTGTGCAGGAAATAAGCAGTCAGTGAAGTCCAGAAAGATTTCAAAATAATAGAATCATAGAATTATTAAGGTTGGAAAAGACTTCCAAGACCATCAAATCTAAGCTTTGACTGAATACCACTATGCCCACTAAACCATACCATTAAGTGCCACATCTCCTCATTTTTTTGAACATTTCACATAATGATAATGATTCCAGATTTCCTGGGGGAGCAATCAAGAAATGGGCATGAACATGATAGCGTTGGATGGCACAATGGGTGGGTGGAGAAAGATGGTAGAGGAGATCTCATTGTTCTCTCCCACACTTTGCATCCAAACATCTGCTCCTTCACATGTTTCCTCTGTGCACAGTTGTGTGGCTCAGGTCTGTACCCCTGAAAGGTCAAAGCTATGAACTAAAACCCATGATCTTCCACCAACTAAAAGTCACCTGTCCAATGACTTCAAAGCTGTTTTAACACATACTCAAAAGCTGACCTAACAAAGGTTCTACGTGATGGAACCACGACTGAGGCTGAGATTGGTGGAAACAGAGGCCAAGTAGGTCCGTACAAGAGTCTTCAGAAACTGTACTGCAGCTTTGGCTTATTGCTGGCCAAAAAACCAGCTCCAGCTGCCTTCAAAGTCCTGTTTGCACAGGAATGCTGGCTGGTCAGGCTAACCAAACTGACTACATTGCAATGAGCAGCTGTGCCAAACTTTAAGGGGTCAGCTGCAACACTGGGCAAAAAAATGGTGTATTGGTCTGGTCCCCAGAAATGGCTGGGCACACCTCCGAAGCAAATCACCTTTTTTAAGCATTCAATTTTTTTTTTATCTCCTTGTTTCATTGCTTCTCATGATTTATGAGGTAATGTGAATTATAAACTAGTACAGTATATTGTTTTAATAACAGAGCATGAAAAGGCCTTGCATTAAAGCACAATTTTTATGCATTTTTCATGCTTATTCTTCTTAAGAGTTCAATTCAAGTGTCAAAAACTAATTACCACAACACGAGGTGCATGCCTGCTGTTTGGTTATATATAATACTCTATTCTTTCTGTTCTCTTTTTCATAAGCATAAGTTTTTAATGCAGTGGCTCAGTTGTAGTAATTTCTGGTGGGCTCTGCTGTGTATGCAAAATATAACTTCTACCACTATATATTTACTCATTGTTTTAATACCGTAGGAACTGACATGTGAAGACCAGGTGTGCCATCAGACATTCAGGAAGAAGAAATAAAATTGAGCAGAAAGCTGCCCAGATCTTCATCACACTGTTCTGTTATGTTTTGTCTAAAAGAAGAACAAAGCTAGATTTTCACTTCTTTGACACTGCTATGTGAATATATTTTGTTCCTGTTTATAGAAACAAACACATTTTATAGAAATAACATGAAACAGCTACAAACATCATAAATTCCTTTGCCTTTCAGTCTGGAGGTAAATAAAAGTAATTGTCTTTCAAATACTTCTTCCCTATGTCTTTATAATCATTTCCAAAGGAATGTCCTTTAGCAACAAGGCTGAAAATTAACAGTCACAGTTATCTCAACCACAGTCTATCTCTCCACAGTGCTGGATTATCATAATAAATTTGGATGACTGAGTAAAATTGGACATTCATTGAACTGTTTCTATTTAATTAGTCCTGGATCACTAAGTCCACACTTTCAGGTACCAGAATGGCTCAGTGAGCACAATACATGGCCTTTCACTTGAATTTGGCCCAGGTCTATAGCTCCTAGTAGTTATCACCTGATAAATGACTCATGCTCCTTAATATGGTGGATCAATGACAATGCTGTAACCTCCAGTTAGAACTGGCATCCTCCTAAAAATCCCAGTGGAGAAATCTGCTGTTTGCAGCAAACTCACAAACTTCACAGTTGCAAACTCACAAACTTCACACAGATGGTGTGAAAACTAAGGCATACTTAGGATGTAAGAGGAAAACTTCAGAGCAAACACAGTTTGCATGTACCCTGTGCATAAAGAGCACCCAGCATGCTGCAATCTTCACCTCGTACCTACCTTTCAGGGACTTTAAAAAGGAAAGTCATTTCCATGCAACTCTACTCAGTTTTATTCAGGGTTTTTCAAAAGAATTCATGTTCTTGCTGAAGGCAAGTTCAAGTTAACCACGGCTGATGAGCATCCATTTCAGTGGATGAAATGAAATTATTCAGCAAAATGTGTGTACACCTTCCACAGAACTGAAGAAGAGCTGGTATGCCCAAAAGCTCATCTGCTTTTTCCCAACTATATGAACTTTTTCATATATATGCTGTCTTTCCTACCACCTTGCCTTCCAGATATAAAAACTTTCACATTAACTTTATCACAGTTAAAGTTCCTGCCTCTCTATAGCCCCCATCTTCTGTCTAGTATGGGAGGAGTGGAAGTTCACTAAACAGGTCAGTGGTAGGGAAGAATAGAAAATATGTGGAAAAATATTTTTCATAAATGGAGGAACATATGCTTTCTCCTCATCCCTACCTGTTCCTTAGCCCACTCACTGTCAATAGCTCAGGATAGAAAAGGAGTCAGTCTCAGCTGAAAACTAGGTTACATCTGCAAAAATCATTATTATGTCACCAATACTTACATGACCATGAACACTATCCTGATGCCAGCTGGGATTGGGGTTATTTTCCTCTTAGTAGCTAGTTTTATGGAGTTTCTGTGGCCAGGTTTTGGTAGCAGCGGGACTACAGGGGTGGTTTCTGTGAGAAGCTGCCAGAAGCTTCTGCCATGTCCAGCAGAGCCAATGCCAGGCAGCCCCAGGATGGACCTGCCCCTGGCTAAGGCCAAACCCATCAGGAATGGCAGTAATGCCATCATTAAAAGGGAAAAAAAGAGTTATTTGGCAGATGAAAATTGCAGCCAGAGAAGAGCAGAGTGAGAACAGGTGAACAACTCTGCAGAAACCAAGGTCAGTGGAGAAGGAGGGACAGAAGGGGCTCCAGGCACTGAGGTTCCCCTGCAGCCCATGGAGGACCTCTGGGGTGCAGAGACCCACCTCCAGCCCATGGAGGAGTCCGTGCTGGAGCAGGTGGATATCCAAAGGAGGCTGTGACCTCGTGGGAGGCCCGCGATGGAGCAGGGTCCCTGCAGGGACCTGCTGACCCATGGGGAGAGGAGCCCACACTGGAGCAGGTTTTCCCTGGACTTGTGGCCCTGTGGGGGACCCACACTGGAGCAGCCTGTGCCTGAAGAACTGAACCCCATGGAAAAGTGACCCAGACTGCAGCAGCTCATAGAGAACTGGTACCAGTGGGATGGGCTCACACTGGAGAAGGCTGTGAAGGACTGTCTCCCATGGGGAGCAGGGCAAGGACTCCTCTCCCTTAGCAGCAGCAGAAATAACCTGCGATGAACTGACCATAACCCCCACTCCCATCTCCCTGCTGGGGGATGAGACAGCATCCCCCTCACTGGGGGAAGAGACAGCACTTGGAAGGAGGGAGGGGTGGGAGAAGGTGTTTTTAAGATTTATTTTACTTCTCACTCTTCTGCTCTGATTCTGTCAGCAGTAAATTTAATTAATATCCCCACTTTGAGTCTGTCTTGCCCATGATGGTGATTGGCGACTGACCTCTCCCTGTCCTTATCTCGTGAACCCTCTGTTATGTTTTCTCTCCTCTGTCCGGCTGCAGAGGGGAGTGAGAAAGTGGTTTCAGTGGGTACNTTTTCTCTCCTCTGTCCAGCTGCAGAGCGGAGTGAGAGAGTGGTTTCAGTGGGTACCTGGTGTCCAGCCAGGGCCAACCCACTGCACCAGCACAGTGCTGTGGTTTGGATTTGGTGATGGTTTAGTTGCTGCTAAGTAGTTCTTACTCTGAGTCAAGCACTCCAGGTTCCCACGCTCTGCCAGTGAGGAGGTGCACGAGGAGCTGGGAGGGAGCTGGGACAGCTGAGCCAAACTGGCCAAAGAGATGTTCCATAGCACAGAACATCAAGCTTGACTTACAAAAGCTTGGCTGAAGAAAGAAGAGGGGAAATGTTTGTTGAGGGTTGTTTCCTACCCATGGGAAGTGGTGAATTGATTCCTTGTTCTGCTGTCCTTGTTCTGCTGTCCTTGTTCACACACCTTTTTCTTTACCTATTAAACTGCCTTTAGCTCAACACATGAGTTTCCTCAGTGAATGGCTGTGTGGTGCTTAATTGCTGGCTGGGGTTAAATCACAGCAGGCACATAGGTGCATATGTAAGGATGTATTTATGAATTAGACTTTGCTTCTCCTGATAAAAGCCAACCTGGTATCAAGCTTCCTGTGTACTTCAACTGAGCAATGCTTTCATGTTAGTTCACATAGAAGAAACTGCACTTGGAGTTAGTGAACTCCTTACTTTTTCTTATTCAGCCCTGACATCAACTTTTCAGTAGAAATGTATTTAATTCCTAAGTCTCTGACAGTTACAAGGGTAAGAAGTACCACAGTTCATTAAAGTTTCAAAATGTTACCAGAAGAAAGTAATCACTAGAAAACAAAATGTGCATGTTATAATCAGTGACATTTCTCATAGTTCTTGACAGGAATGAGCACAGTGAAGAGTTTTGTAACTTCACACCAAATCATAAATCAAAAGAAAATCTTTCATATATCAAAAAGAACTATCATCAGTTCACGAATGATGAGTTGGAGAGCAAACATTCTTCAATTAGTTTCTTATTATGCTTAGTAGTTCTACCTAATGTTTATGGTTCAGAAGTAAATGAAGTAGGAAACTGAGCACTTGATTAGAAGAAAACTGGATTTGACCTTATTTTTTCGTCTACTTTGGAAATGACCCTTTAACAGGGAAGTGAGAAAAAATGTGGAAGGTGTTTTATTCTCCAAAACAACATTTTGTTTCTGCACATACTGATATGGAAGAACCTGCAGTATCCTTTACAATTGTCTGCACAGAACTGGGGACAGAGGAGATATTCATTATGTTGCAGTATAATTTCTTCCAAAGGTATCCTTGTTTGTATCATATTTGGGATGTTAGCTTGGTCTCCAAGCTGTACAAAGCCCCTTATCTCCTTGTCAGCAGATTAAATACTTACACTGGAGGAACAGACCTCCAGTAAATCAGAGCATGTTCATTCACATTTTTCAGCCCTCTGGCACACAGTACTATCTCAACTGTTTTGAAGGATTACCATTTGCATGGATTCTTTTCCTCACAGAGAATATTACTCAAATACAGCTCCAGGAAGGGAATTTACCAGCAACCTTCTGATCCAGAAAACAGAAAAGCCTGTACTGTACAAAAGCCCTTCCTAGTGATACAGTGCTGGGAAAAGAGTCAGTACCATTACCTGTCAGTGGACTTTTCAAATGACAATGACAAACCTGTGTGTAAGAAAAGTTTATGGTGGAATTTCTAAAAACCTTCTGCATTGAGCCACTTTTTCTCTCCAAAAGTGAACTGCATTTCTCTTGCCAGCTGCTAAAAGAAGAGAGCAACACTGCAAGCAAAGGCTGCAGAATAACGCTGCAGCTCCTACCAATAACACTCTGTGGCACATCCCTGTGATGCTGCCTTTCTGTGGAGCTCTGAAGGGTCACCAGGATATGCACAGAATGCCTCTCCAATTTTCCATGAATGTCCTAGATGCTCTGCTGATTTGCTGCTTGTGAAAGATGTCTGCTGCACTGCCATCTGGCAAAAAGTCTAAGGCTTCTAAATCAGCATTTACTTCAGGATCTGATGAAGACAAAACTCAGCAAAAAAAAAAAAAAAACTTGCTTAGTAACATCTATTTGTATTCTTCTAAGCAAGGGTAAATGTTTTACTTTAGTGGAGAGAAATAAACAAAAGGGATTTCTTTGGAAGGTTTTTCCCACTAGAAGACATTGTTTTCAAGTTTAATTTGTGATTGATTTTAAGGGCAGAGGTTGCAAAGATTTTAATTTCAGCTTGCTGATTACACTTGTTATGCAGATGGTGAAGATTAGAAGAAATCATTTCATGAAAATGAGATTTAAAATAAAATTAACCAGACAAGCTTTTCAATAACTTCAAAAATTTTGTCAGTTATTCTCTAAATATCACATTTTCTTTAGTTATATTTCACACTGCAGTGCTTCAGTCACCGTTAAATAGAAATGGGAATGCAATAGATGACAGTACATATTCCAGAGTTCTTCGAGGTGGAGGAATCCATGGAAAGATTAGGAGCTTTGTCTTATGTGACAGCAAACAGAGACTTCAGTTGGCATAAGAATACAAAATGAAAGGCTGCTGCTCAAGGAATAGAGGCACACTGTCACCCACACTCAAAGGCATGGAAAGAAAGACAGGACAAGAAGTAACAGGCTGGAACTGCAGCCTGGAAACTTCAGGTAAACATTAGGCAACAGCTCTGCCCTTGAAAGACAGGGAAGGACTGGAAGAGACAGGCAGAGGAGCTCGTGGAATCTCTACGGTCCCACCATTGTAACCACTTCCTTCCATCAGCAAATCTTTCATTTTACATGCAATAAGAGTTGACAAAAGGATTGTCAGGAAGACCTCAAAGATATTATATTCTTCCCATTTTTATGGGGAAAAGTGGCCAAATAGAGTACCTGTAGTAAAAGAAAAGCTACAGCATAAACTAATGTTTACCAAGACACAGAAAAAAGCTTTAAGAACCAGTGGATATTCTCTTTACCTGTTTTCATGGTACTGTGCTTTGGATTTCTGCTGGGTTTGGTTTAGGTAACAGTCATTCAAAGAAAGCCTTTCTGAAAATCTCCTAAACCCTTTACAAAGGCTTTTGCTGTAAACTTAGTTATGACTTCAGAATTAAACTATGGCATGAAAGTTAAATAGGATGTCTCACTGGGAAAGCTGCAAAGGGCCCTACTTTGAACTACTTTTTAAATATGTGGTGCCCTTTGTTACCTTTGGTCAGCGCATCCAAAGTCAATTGTTTTCCTACAGCTTCTTAACTGTTTTTTTCTGTCCCCTCTATTTCATTCACTTTGGATAGACATATGCACCTTTACATTTAGGGGTAGAGGGGTTCAGTAGCCTCATTTATTAAGAAAATGAGGCATAGTGTCATTTGTTTGCCCACACCTCCACAGCTTTTGAACCAGTTGCCCAGTGTAGATCGGCCGACCAAACCTGACTGTAAAGGATAAAATCTGTAAGATGTGGCATTTCTACAATATTATGTGAAATTTAATGGCCTGATAGAATGCCTTCAGTGAAAGACAGGCTGCAGGGTGAACTGATGTTTATCAAGTCCCAGCAAAATCATTTAGGATAAATGCCCGTAACCATGGAAAACTGTCGGCTGGAGTTCGTATTTTGATGCCAATGAATTCAACCAGCAGATAAAACCCACCAAAAACCAAGCTTCAGGAGTCCTGCAGCTCACAGCAGTACTTGTTTTATTGGCTACTTTACAACATTTAATATTTTTGCTACTTACTCAGTCATCTGGTTTGCCTTTTTCTGGCTGCCTATCTCTAGTATTCAATCACTTGGGGCTTTTTTCAAAATTTGCTCATCTCTGCCTACACATGCGTAGGGGAAAAGACCTTTCATAACTGAAGAATAAGTATATGTTTTTCCTGGAGGTGCCCTAAAGCCAGAGATTGCTTAAATTTTCTGATGGCCAGCCTAAAGCCATGCTCTTCCAACACTCCACCCAGGGCAGCAGTCCTAAAAGCCAGCTGAAGGGTGTGGGGTTCCTGAATCACTGTGGTCATCCCTCTTGCTTGAGCACAGAAAGTTTATTGAGCCTTTGGCACAAAAGTGAGTGAAGTCACAATAAGAGTCAGTTGGTGTGACAAGTGAGGCAACAGCATATTCTCAAAATACGTAATTTTAGCTTTTCTTTAAAAGTTCTTAATTAATTGTCAGCTTTTGAAATAAAGGTTTCTAACTGTACATTGGAGCTGGTTTTGCAAGTAGTTCTACTTAAGTGAGAGCACTTCCATGGAGTCATTTATTCCACTCAGCCAGGTCAGATCCTGAGTCTGACCACACACATCTACTGCCAACACAGACCAAAGCTGCAGAATTTAACACATTCGAAGTATCAGGGTCAGAAAAATGTGTATTATTATTCACTGTTATTGACACTTGCTTCAAAGATTCAACAACAAAAGAATTCAATAAAGTTCCTGAATATTTAGAAAGAGGGTTTTAAGTTAAACATTTTTCTTTTTTGATTAGATGTTCGAATCAAGCAACTAAAAATAAAGGCATGTGACATACGGCAATTTTTTCTGTCATTTTGAGAAGAAATTGAGAATTTACATTTATTTATATAGATATATATCACATTGTACTTTTTCACCAAATAAATCACTAATAAATCACCAATGACCTAATTTAAATCAGACTTTAATTTTCTATACATTTTTAGAAGCCATTATCAGTAAAATAGTCAGGGATAACACCTGGAAGATGAGCTTTACTGGTTAGAGGATTAAGGCAGAGTTGAATTGCTCCCTTTGTGAAATAACAGCCTTGGTTCTCTAAAAACACAGATTGCTGTTTGCTACTAATGGGTGCCTTGTGTAGCATTACAGCAAATTGCTTTCCTTGATGGCATAAACTGAATACACAGAAAACATGAACACTTAGTTAAAATGTTAGCACATCAAAAGGCACTAAAGGAAAATAACAGTTTTGCAGAGAAAGACTTTGCATGATCATAATTGATCTGTTTTAGTGATCAATTTAGTTTCTGTTTTAGAGAACTTGTGTCATTTCAAACAAGAAGCAGAACCAGATTTTCTATGGCCGTGCTGATTGCACAGTCATTCTGTAGCAGAGCAAAATGGATGGGGACTGTGACTAAATGACAATGGCAGGAATAAATTAACTGTTGGCCATCAGGCTGCAGGCCACAGTGTGGTCCCCAATGGAATTCTAGGCAGCTCCAGTCCTTGCCCCAGTGCGGACTTCCAGATACAACATCTGCTCACAGCAACAGGGTTATCAGCCTGTTTTGGTTACACCTGACTCACGTGGCTTAGTTTGCACGTGGCTTGCACGTCAGGTTACACCTGACTCACGTGGCTTGTACCTGCACTAGGAGGTCCTGCAGAGGTGATGCAATACTGCAAGAGGGGAATATTTATCAGGAGATGATCTCATACCAACTAGCTCCATAGAACAAGTGTGGCAGGAGGGCCTACCCCAATGAGAGCTAAAATCCAGTCAGAGAATGCAGACAGTGCAAGCTCTCACACAAGCTCTCTGTGGGGAGTTATTGGTGGCACCACAGTCCTGGGTTTGGTGTTGAATTCTGCTAAAACCAGCCCAGTTCACCAAACTTCAAACACACATCCTGCTTTTTGAGGTTGGATGTGACAGGTAAGCTGGTAGCTGGCCTGTAAATTTGTGACTGGCAGTCAATCACTTCATAGTATAAAAGTCCAGTCCACTTTCATACAGTCAGGTTCTTCTAACACAACCCTTCTTGGGCTGTATGTGTGGAGATTCAACCTTCAAGGTTACTCCTCAAGGTTGAGAGTAAGGGATCTCCCCATGAGTGTTGGTCTGGGTGAGTTCCATCAAATCTCTACTTAATAATTATTACTTTTTGCTGGCTTTAATATAACTGCTTCAATAATGGCTTCAATATAGTGCACTATCCTATCTTATACTGTACTACTAGTAGTTGTAGCATTTATAGTGTATAGTAAATACTTCTGATTAAGATCATTTGTCTGACCATTTCTAGTAATAAGTGATTTATTTTATATAAATATTCTCATTTTGCCAGTCATTAAAACCTGAGGGAGAAAAGTGGTTCAAATCACACCTCTGTAATTCCTTAAATTTAAACCACTGACACAGTCTGAGGCTAAGATTGGATTCAGCCACACCCAGACTCCTCTCTGAGGAGGAGTTTAGAAAGCAAGGGAGTCCTTTCTGCACCTTGTGACTCAACAGCAAGGCTTTTCTTTAATAAATTTTGTCTCAGCCTTCCACTCACACCCACAACAACAAGGTAATACAAAGGAATTGCAGTTTAAACTGCAGTATAGCAGTTTAAACCTTCAATGTTCCATTGACACAATGCCAGGCAATGGAAATTCCGGCCCTTGAGCTCAGACTTGAGTTTACAGGTTTTCATAACTTGCTTTTTAACAAGGGTAAATCTCTATATTCTGTTGATATAGTTTGTGTTTGTCTTTTGTCTCAAATAAGAAAGTCAGTCCTTCACAAAGAGAAAAAAAATAAATCTTGTTTGGTTTATTGTAGATCTCAATACCAACAGACTATAAGCAAAGCTGTGCATGAAAACACCATAATAACTTCTCAGATCTGTGGGTTTATTTATAAAGTATCTGACAGAACTCAGTAGCTGTCCTACTGCAGGTAATTTAAATAAAATGAGATCCAGGGCATATTAGGAATCTTCCAGTGAAAAGTAGAACATATTTTGTCACCTTGGAATAGCGTTAAAAGAAAGCCCGAATAATTCCCCTCACACTGCAAATTTGTTTCCTAATGGAAGTAGACACAGACTCAAATTCTTTCATAGAATAAATCAGTATCACTGTATGAGATATAACAACAGTACAACAACTTATCTAAAAATCTGGACCTGCATGATATTTCAAATATATGTAGTCCTTTGCCTGGATTACCAACAATAGTAACAACCAAGAGTTCTAAATATACACACTCTGGTTATAATTCTGCAGTGAAGAATGTACAGACTCCCACCCAACAGTTTCACCTTAGGCAGTTTACAGCCCAAATAAGTGTCTCAAATATTAGATAAATGCTAAAGCATTTGGGGGGCATATTTTGGTTGTTTTCTGGATTCCACTTGGACTAAAGAAACAAAATATGGAAACATTTCAACTATAACTTATAACTCTCCTGACCACTCCATTAGGTTTTGGTAATGAAATCATTACTACTCCTATCCTTTCCTGCTGGCTGCCTCAGCAGTAATTAATCTCCACAGACTGAAGAGCATAAAGGTGCTTTTATCACCATTTCCTCCCCGCAATTATAATGACTATGTAACCAAAAAAAGTCACCAGAGTACATCTTTGGGCAGGAAAAAATTTAATCTGAGAACTTCTGTATCAAGTTCAATGTCAGGTCTTCTTATCTTCTTATCTGGTAGTATTAATTAGAGAGCAAAAAACAAATAAATCTTGGTTTTTGTGGTTGTCTTTAAGGTGTAACCACATCACTGCACGATGACATGAGCTGCAAAGTACAGCACAGCTGTCCCACCTAATGCAAGGTATAGAGAACCTTCCTGCAATACTTCATACTGATACACCCCATGGCCCTTTAGGAAGTCACTTGAAGCCACAGAAGACTTTGCAGTACCTTCTCTGAAGACAAATGCTTTAATTTACTGGTATTTGTTTTCGAGGAAAACGTATTTATGAGCATTTTTTCGTCTATACTCTCATCTTAAGCAGAGAAACATTTCCTCTAAAGTCTGGTCTACACCACAAAGGCTTATGGCCAGAGACCTCCTTTTGTCATTAAAACTATGAACACAAACCTGATGTAAGCCAGGAAAGCCCAGTTTTTGTCTTGTCCAAATCAAATCTACTTTCCCAAACTACTGAACTCTCTCAGCCAACAGTTACCAAAAGTACTGCTGACAAAATAACACTGTCTCCAGTGTTGTTTTATAAATGCTTTCAACTTCTATTTGCAGAGTCAGTCTTCCAAGTCCCAACTCAGAGAAGCCCTTCAGACAACTCCACCACTAATTTCTAATGCATTGAATGTAACAATAATCATCACTTGTCACGAAATAGTTCACATAAAAAATCAGAAAGCATTTTCATTACAGTAACATTGTAACTAATTTAAAAGTCTCAAGAAGTGGATGGCACCTCTTCCAGCTACAAAGCCACCTAAAGAGCCTGGATTTTGTCAGCAAAACAGCCAAGTACACACAGAACATCATAATGTTCTAACATAGAAGATTTGTTATATTAGGGTTTAGGTCTAATGCAGCTTTTTGGCTTATAAAAAAATATCACAAAGGAATTAGGTCTTGTTGGCAACTTGGTGCCAGGAGCTGCTCCCATGCCAGTGCCCACCTGCAAACATCTACATTGAAGTACTGCTTGACCAAAACTGAGGAAATTAATCATCTTTATGGAGAGGCTGGAGTTAAAAGGCATCAGTGAAAATTGAAAAAAATGTAATTACATCAGTAGAAGACATTCAAAATCATCGTTTAGAAATGTGCAGTTTGCATTCTTTGCCAGCCAGATTTACTACAGAAACAGTGTCGGGATTTTCACATCCAGACATCAACCAGAGACCACAAAATAGGTATTAACAGAATCAAGGCGCCATCGAGTGGTAAATCTTGTAATCGCACTGTCCCCTTCATCGCCTCGAACCAAAAAATACCAGCACTATTGTAATTTTATATGTCTATAAGTAAATCAAACAAAATTCTCATAATTTCTTTTTAAGAACAGAAGTATTAATACAACGTGCACACTCTAAACTACATCACAACTTTGCAGGTGTTTTTACTTTTAGGGGATGAAATTCCAACCACATACTGACTACCTATTATTAAAATTCATCAGTTTTAATTTGGATAGCCACCTAAAAAATAGTACATGTCCATTTTTTATAGAATAATTCATAAAGGTTATAAAACTACGTGTAGCTAATAGGTGATAGTTATTATCACTACTTGGAGGGAAGGGGGATGTTGATTATATTACTGAATGGCAGCATTTGCAAAAAAAGCAGCACCAGAGGAGTTGAACCAGAAACCTCCAGGATTAATAGCATACCATTTTTCAGCCTAAACCAAGACTCTATATTGATCCTCACTCATCATCAGCTTATATACTTCATCTTTTAGAGTGAATATGTGCAGAAGATCTGAATGCTGCAAACCCTAGGTCAGGCTCCATTTATGCAATATATTGACAAAGGACTGAAAAAGAGGTGTTCAAACCTAAAAGCCTTAATTGCTACAGTCTGAGTTTGAAAATTCAAACACTGGTCATGGATGCTTGTGATAACTTGCAGCCCTCAGACTAGATGAAAAGGGTTCATGTCACACACCATTATAATTGAGTTACATATATGACTGGATCTCCAAAAAAATTGATGATTCAGGTTCTACTAGAAATGGGAAAACAAAAGAAACTGCCCTTGGATAGGACTTGTATTTACAAATGTATTGTTACATTTGCCTCTGGCAATGTGTTATTTATGTGTGGTTATTGTAAAAGAGCAGGGATAAAATTTCAAATGGCTTTCATCACTGCCTGCTGTCCTACTCAAACAACTTGTTACTGTGTCATTGGGAAGCAAAAGCTTCCGATACAAAGCCAAATGTTTGGTGTTACTGAAATGCTGTAAAATTCTGTGATTGCTGATTGTCTGAACACGATGCAAACTGATAAAACACGTCACTATGCAGCTCAAATCACAAATACAGAGTGGTCTTAACTTTCCTAAGAAAAAACACTTTACTTATACCGAAAACAAATTAAAAATAAAATAACAGAATGTTTCAAAAGCCCCAAAACCTTATTGGCAGAGCCACTTTCCATTTGACATGCATGTCTTGAGAGAAGAGCTCTGGATTACACTCACATTTTGGGTTTCTAAAAGCTTCTCCTCACACTTAGAATAAATTAGCCAGACTTGAAACAAAAACTCAGTAGCAGGATTTTAGTTTTTGGCGCTATCACACCACAAGCCTGACCTGCATTTGAGCCCTGGTGAATCAACTGCTATCAAATTATAAACCAAAAGACTGCTCAGGGCAGAGCAGTGGGTCAGGAGGGTGAGTGCCTAAGCAATAGGGCCTTAGTGACAGCTACACTTTAACCTCAATTTCCTTCCCTTTGGTGGTGCAGCAATGCACAAGTGAAAGATACTGTCTTATATCATTGCAGTCCCATAGATGTTTTGACATCATTACTGTTCCTTTGGAAGAGACCCTAATGTAGAATATTTAGATAGTGGTACTGTTTGGTTGGTTTTAACTTTGACAGTTGGATTCTGTATTGTTATGTACATTGTAGAGATGTTACAGCAGGAGTTGAAGCCTCACCTCTGCATCTGGAAAACACAAAACTGCCTGAGAGAGAGAAAATAACCAATTTTGTTCCTTCACAAGCTGCAGTCAATTATCAAAGTCTGACCACCAACCTTTCCCCTTGACTAAGTGTCCATAGCGCTGTTCTTAAAGTACCTTTTATTACCACTTTGTAGCTGGATAAAAAATAACTCTATGTCAATTTTGTCTAACGTTAATAGAAAACAAACTCAGTATTTTCAGTTTTCCAGAGTGCTGGCAACCCACACTATTCAATAAACATTTTTTACAAGCTTATGGATTGTTTCCCAAGAATGCTCCTACTCTGTGGTCAGCAGTGATAAGGTAATAACATATAACAGCAATTAAAAGGGAAAATCATAGAATCTTTTTGTCCTGAAATCAATATCATCACAGAAACTTTTAAGCAGCTATTGGACTGATACTCCTCAGACACAAAGAAATAATTTTATAGGTTTTCTAGTTCATGTTATCTCAAAACTATATTCAAGGATTCTTGCTGAATCAGACCTTAGAAACAATCTGACATGTTTAAAGATGAGCAGAGAAAATGGAATAAGTTTATCTGAAGCCTCAGAACTCAATAAAAGAACATTAACACCAACATTCAGCCATAGCGAAAGGCATTGTAAATCTGATAAAGAAAGAAATTATAAGCTCCAAACTTGGAGTACCTGGGAGGATATATCCTGCTGCCTTCTGAACCACTTCTGTGCTTTCAAGGCCTGGCCTTTTGTCACTGATCTTAATGGAAGTGGAATTGTGCCAAAATCGAGACTATGGCCTCCAGGAAATAAACCACGAAGCAGCAAGTGTTGATAAATCAGAAGCATTAACAGGTCAATCAAGATCATTGCTGGTAAGTGATTTCATGAATGACATAAAGATAGCACTTGTCTAATGAATCAAATGTACCCAAAGAAGATGTAGCACAAGAGGTCAAGAACTGGAATCTTTATATTATGTACATCACTTTGTTTTCTCTCACTGACAACCTTTTTTTTATCAGAGTTCCCTGTTTATGGACATCTCTCTCTTTGTTATTATTTAGAATGTGGGTACCACTTAGGAGTGTGCTACCATGATTAATACTTTAAATTAAGTCCATATCAGATGCTGCTAAAAATATTGTTAATTATCCTGGTGCTGATTTTAAAGAAGGTGGTATTTTGTGCTCCCTTAAAACCCTTTAAAAATGACTAAACCCTTCTATTGAAACTTGAAAACACAAGGTGAAATAGGCCACTTGTTCAGACGAAGACATTCAGCACCAATAAATCCAAACCCACACGGCTGAAGTTTGGCAGAATTGTGGGTTGAAAAGGCAGGCCTGTAATTAAAGTGTCAGGTGATATTATTTTAGATGACATCAAATATAAAACTTCTAAACCCTTCTTTACTTACTGCAGTATCTAGTTTCTCTGTATGCACCACATATATGATTGTATTTGAAGGAACAACCATTTTTTGAAACTATCAGTTTATGCACCATCAGGCTGCTGCTGACAGGTTGCAGGTTTTGGAGAGGATGGGATTATATTTTTTCATATATGAACTCTACACTTTTGACAGTTCTCATTTCTTTAGTGGCATTTTAATTCCTCATTATCCCAGTGAGTTTAATGCTCTGTATCTGAGTCAGGATTGTATCCAAGGGTAGTGTGTTTGCAACAAAGTGAGAAGGGACAGTCTGGGCATCTGAGGCTGAGAGAGACAAACTGCATTCCACCACACTGTCATGTCCCTGGACTACAACAAAGAGCAATGCTATCATTTCAAGGGAGGCTTTAATGCAGATTTACAGTGGGGTTTGTCTCACAGCTCTGACACCTACGTGTTAATAACACCTTTTCTTTAAACCCACTGTGTTCCATCAATCTTTACTGTCTTCCAAGTTAAGGCTGCAATGAGTTTTGCTTCAGTTCACTGCACTGCAAGTATTAACTCCTGGCAATCACCAGCACAGCACATTGATTTTACATATGAAATAAACACTTTACAACACTGCAGAGTTGACCTAAATACGAAAGTGCTTCTGTTTAATATAAAATAAAGGATCTTATGAGAATGAAATACCATAATTCAGGTTACAAGATAACTCACAGAATACTTAGGGAATTCATAAGCCATCTATAGTACTACCTAGGTTAGCCAGGCTCAGAGACAGTGGCAAACCCAAAGTGAAACGCAGTGATTCTGCTACACAACCCCATAAAGAAAACCAGCAATGGCTGAAGTCTGGAGAAACAAAGAATTTACATAACAGGGGTGGTGTCTTGGGTAGAACAATCAAGGCAAAGAAATACTGGACCTCAGGACTGAGCTACCTCCTGCAGCCAGCAGCAGCACACACTACAATAATTATAGTAGGTATGGATCTTCCTAACAGCATTTCATAGATTTTTGCCTGAATGTGAATTTTCACACATAGGGGACGAGCCACATAGATATGGCTCTTACTTCCAGACCTCCAGTCTCCACCTGAGAGAAAAAGAAAGTGGACTGGTGCTTTGTTATTAAAACACCAGCTAAAATTCATTTGGTACACTGAGGATAAATTACAGGTGCTTGTGACTTGTATCCCAAACTGCTTTAGTCTTTTCCTTCGAAAGAATGACATTGTACAATTTTTTATTTTAAAATGCTCTATCCTGCTTCCAAAAAAACTTTTTATATTGCCATACAAATTCAAAACCTGCCAATAATTTCACATCCAAAAGGATCTAAGCTGAAACCTCAGACAAATAAGGTTGAGTGGATTGGCTCTGCTGAGAGGCAAAAACCCTGTAAAGAAGAAATTACCAGTAGGTTGAAACAGTACCAGCATTGCTTCCTCCTTACCACTGTTGTATTGCTTGTTGCAAACCCATTTTAGCTGCTGTGTTTCTGACTAAATGACCAACAGTAAAAATGGGCAGAACTTCAGTAAAATAGGTTACAGAGCTTCAGTAATTTTTTAGCTTTACAAAATGTAATGTGTCAGAATGCAACTGCTTCAACTACCAGCAGTTACCTGGCCAGTTGTTTAGAACATCATTTTTTTTCTGATTTTTGGGGTTTTTTTTGGTAATTAAAAAGATCTTTTTTAATGCTTTGTATTGAGAACTTCAAGAGATTTAAAAGTGGCTTTGCACCTACAGGAAATGTGTCATGGAAAAATCCCACTACCAGTTCCTTTATTATGCACTTATAAACACACAAATATCCACATTTTACAGGAATGCTGGCTGTGTTTCTAAAAAGAAGACAGTTGTAGAATGGTACCAGGCACTGTACTGTAAATATTCTGTACAGCTTTATTCTGGTTTCTTAAGGAAACAAGCCTATGGCTGCACTCTAAGGATCTGTAGCCATCTCATCATTTGCCCTTCATCTCTCTCTCCTCTGCCCTTTCTCTGTCTGTAGTCAGACAGAGTTATCAAGTAGCCACAGAAGGCAGACAAACCCCAGTTTGTGCCCTTCCTCCAAGGCAAAGCAAATGCCAGATTTTTTTCAGGCCTGGGAGGAAAGAGCCAAATGCCCAAGACAACATTTGTGTTGTTCCAGGTAAGCTCAGCAACTGCTCCTGCACAGCCAAGCAGGCAGAGGGATGAAAGGGATTTCAAGACAATCCTACAAGACGCAAAGTTTTCTTGTACCACTGCTCTGGAATAAAACATTGTGTTGGGGGGTTTTTTAGCTGAAAAATATCTTTCAGTAAGCAGGCTTTAGAAAAGCTGTTGGGTCACACAAAAGAACCTGAGGTAGAAATTTTGTTCTCATTTAATCCCTGTAGTGAAAGTTTTCTTAGAGACACCCCATGGTTCCAGCTATTATGTATATAACCCTTGGTGAAACAGTGGCCAGTACAGGATACACTGGAAAGAATGTGAGAGGAAAACAAATACATAATGTATTTCCCCTGTGTATTCATTCAATTTCCAAAATGGATCATGGTTTTGACTCAGAATTGGTACCCAGTTTGTCCCTTTGCATATAACTAATGTGAGGGATATTTCTTATTTTTAATTTCATTGCTTTTTTTCATTTCTTCTCTCCTAATGTAAGGTCAGTCTTGGCTTATACCCTGTGCCTTTTTTCTCCCTTTGGTTTTTCTATTATCACAACTTTCCAGGAGAAGCTAACAGCAAAATAATTTCTTCCTTTCCCTGCTGTTATTTTCTTGACTAAGATCTATATCTATAACTTTCACTTACCTTTCTGACTATCAATACTCTCATCTCTCTCTGGATAGGATCTCATTGAGTTTTTCAAGGAAAAAGATACAGTGTGTGCTCTATATCCCCCGCTACCTAAATTCTCCAATATGGTATCTTTCCACTACATCTCTTCTTTCATGGTTACACCTCAGCTGCCTAAAAACCATGAACTAGACTCAAAAGTCATAAATTTTACTCAGATCATTACTTTTAAGCAAGATTATCCAGATTCTGCACCCTGAAATCCTGCACTCATACGTTTTCAGTGTTATTCTACAATCATTACTACAATGAATTCAAAGTGAAAAGCAAGCCTTAAGGAAAGCTGAAAGTCTAAACTCACCCATAATAGTTGACAGTATTGTGTCCTTTCTCTTGCTTCAGGCATTTCTCTTCTCACTTTTCATCAGGCTTGTGGTTTTTTGAATTTTAATTATCTATTCTGTCTTTACTCTCTTGGAGTGAAAATAACAAGAATTGCAGTAACATCTCTGTCTCTCTCCTTTTTGTTTGTTTATGTCCTTCAGACTGTAATCACTCCAGGTCAGTGTAATCCTTGCTGCGCTGTGGGATCAAATACACAGGGCTCTTAATCCCCAGGTGAGCATTTGTTTTCGAAAGGAGAATTTTCTTTAACTGAATCCAAATGAATATGAATATGCTCCATGTTATTCCTCTCCTTTATGCAACAAAATGTGGGGCTTGTAATTTTTAATTGGAGATAGGAGAGAAATTCCTTTGTGCTTTGGTGCTTCCCAAACCCTCACATTCCCCATGTTTCTATGAGATGCTGTTTGGGGTTGCAGTGGCTTTAGCTGACAAAACTATTAAGAAGAGAAGAAATGTGTCACAAAGCCTCTCACAGGGTCTGCAGGATTGACCAGGTTCATGTCTTTGTCTTTGAGAGAGGTCCAAGGTCGCACAGGGGACTGTGCCTGGGGACAATGAAGGGACACCAAACAGACACAGTTTTGGGCAGCATAATATAAAAAAGACATTAAGCTATTAGAGAGCTTTTAAAGGAAGCCCACGAGGACGGTGAAGGGCCTTGAGGAGAAGCTGTATGCGGAGCAGCTGAGGGCACTTGGTCTGTTCATCCTGGAGAAGACTGAGGGGAAACCTCATAGCAATCTACATCTTCCTCATGAGGGGAAGCAGAGGGGCAGACAGTGATCTCTGCTCTGTGGTGACCAGTGACAGGACACAAGGGAACGGCACGAAGCTGTGTCAGGGGAGGTTTAGGTTTGACATCTGGAAGGGGTTCTTCCCCCAGAGGGAACAGGCTTCCCAGGGCAGTGGTCACAGCACCAAGCCGAACAGACGTCAAGGAGTTTTTGAACAACGCTCTCGGGCACATGGTGTGACTCGTGGGGTGTTTTGCGCAGGGGTCGCACTCGATGACCCTCGTGGGTCCCTTCCCTCTCAGCCTATTCCACGACGACACCGCCCCGCGGGCCCCTCCCCTCACCCGCCGACTACATCTCCCGGCACCCCGCGGGGCCGCGCCTCGTTCTCGCGAGGCTCGGGAGGCCGCGCGCCGCCGTCGCGAGAGCGGCGGGTCCGGAAGCTCCACGTCGGAGGGTCGGAACCTGCCCGGGGCGCGGCGGCGGCTGAGGGACAGCGCGGGGAGCTGAGGGACACCTGAGAGACACCGCGGCGGGAGCGGGCCATGGTGAGCAAGGGGAGCGCCCTGTGCCAGCTCCCGCTGCGGGAGGTTGACAACGTCAGCCCCGCGGCCGGCGGGACATCGGGAGCGGGAGGGGTCGCGGGGCCGGAGCAGCAGCGCGGTGTCAGTGGCGGGGTGTCCATCAGGCACATCGAGCAGCTGAACCAGTGTTCTGGGGACGTATCAGTGTTCTGGCCCGTACCCGGGCCTGAGGGGCTGCAGGTCTGAGCAGTGCCACGAATAAAAACAAAATCGAGTGCATCATGTTCTAGTGTTTATGTCAGGAGAAATAAACCACAGATCTATCCTCTCCCAGCATGTCACGTCTGTAAGTCACAGGTACTGCTTGGTAACTGGGTAGTTTTTTTCTACCTGCCGTGTCTAACATATGTAACAGCAGGTTTTACTAATATTATCCACCACTAAACACAACGTTCTTTGATCAGATATTATCCATTAAGTTTTCTATGAGATTAAATGTCAACAGCGTTAAGTGAGCTCAGCTGAGTGTCTGAATGAATCTGTAATGCATCCAGTAGTTTATAAAATCATTTTACTAGACTTCATGGCTTTTAAATACTGTGTATTTACATTGCCAGTGATGAAAGTGGAAGGTCAAGGCCTTTTCCCTCTTCTCAGTTTTTACGATGTAGTGTTCTGTTCTAAAGCCTAATTTGGAATTGTGAACGGAAATAAATTCATAATGGGCAAATCTTGTTGTGTTCTGTTGTGATAATTGGCTTTCCCAGCTGTTTTTTCAGGTGAAGTAGCAGGAAGATTAATTTTCTAACATTTGTATTAGGAGCAAGTTCTCTTTGCTTTGCTTTGGTAGTTCAGGGACACCAGGAAGATGTACAGTGCATCTTGGTTTTTACTGTACTGGGATACTTTCTACAATATGAAAAAATTTTGAATTTCACAAAGTTTAATATAACGGACCTTTTGCCATTGGTGGGGTTGTGATGTTTCCCTACAAAAGCAAATAAGCAGGTGGATACAAAAGAGTGGTAGCCTTCTGTCTGCCCGAAAAGCAAGATTGGATCCTTTTATTTGGCGGTTTAACTTCAGCTTTCCTTTTCCCATTGTATTTCTGTGCCAGTTTTCTGTTAAGTAACTGGATATTCCCAATTCTTTTCCCCCAGCCTCTCCGACTGGATATAAAGCGGAAGCTGACGGCTCGGTCCGACCGGGTGAAGAGCGTGGACCTGCACCCCACAGAGCCATGGATGCTGGCCAGCCTTTACAATGGCAGTGTCTGTGTTTGGAACCACGAAACACAGGTGAAGGGGCTTGGTTTGCCTTTATTATGGAAACTTCATCACTGTCAGATGTGTTTCTAGGACTGAAAAATTGAATTTATCCAAGAATCTTAAATCACTGTCACTAATTGAGTGTGCTCTCCTCTGATTACAAAAGTCAGACAGGGAGACAAGATAGTTGACCCTGTTAAGAAATAAAAAGAGCTAATTTCAAAACTTGTGTTTTCTCCCGTGCTATAAACTTACTATTTTTATTTTTAGACTCTGGTGAAGAATTTTGAAGTGTGTGACCTGCCTGTGAGAGCTGCCAAATTCGTGGCGAGAAAGAACTGGGTTGTTACTGGAGCTGTAAGATATTGTCCTCTTGTGATTTCATATGCAGCTGTACTTTCTCTGATTTATTTTCGTGCCATTGCTTTGTGCACCACATAATAATCTAATCCATAATTCCTAGAAGAGAACTTCACTACAATTTCCCAGAAATTTTCTCCTTAAAGTAAGCTTAGAAGCTTAAACAACTTTTCATTTCAAAAGAGAGCAGGCTGATAACGTGACTAACTCTGCAGGTAGTACAGGGTAGATCTAGAGTCAGCTTTTGCTGCCACCTGGAACATACTCAGCACCCAGTTTTGACTCAATATTATTGGTGCTACTTTAAGGTGAAACTATTGGCAATCCTAGGTAAGGTGAATTAGAAGTTGCTTTCTGCTTTTGTTCTTGTTCATAAATTTTTTACTTTTGCTCACCTCTAGAAAAAGCTCTGCTTTTCTTCAATGAGTCTACTTTGAGAGTAGTTTTATTCTAATCTTGGTAACATGTTTTTCTTGATGGAATGAGTATTTTTTGTCTGAATTGAGGTAATGCCTAAATATTTTTGTCTCAGTTTTCTTGTCCTGGTCTTCTGCCCTATACACAGAGTGAAAATTTCTTGTCATTTTATTGTCTTATGCTGCTGTGACCAAGTTACTTTTAAAAATTAAATTTTGGTTGAAGTTTTTTCCACTTCCTGCGTGTCTTGGGAATAACAGTGGGTGATTTATAGACTTCTGAATCAAAGCATATTTTTTATCATTAGCAATGTGCAGAAAATGCATTTTCTTAAACGTTTTGTTGTTAGAGGCTCTTCAGTGCTGGAATATTTTCTCCAGATCCCCTACATTGTACAGAAGGTGCACTGAGCCTTATTTTAACGGTGGCTTTCCTTACCTTTCACAGGATGACATGCAAATCAGAGTTTTTAATTATAACACCTTGGAAAGGGTTCACATGTTTGAGGCCCATTCTGATTACATCCGTTGCATTGCTGTGCATCCCACACAGCCCTTCATACTGACCAGCAGTGGTAAGAGCCCTTTGACATACTTTTATATTTCTTTTATAGTTAATAACCAGCTACTTTCAGGCTTCTGTTTTCTGTGTAGTAAGGAATGGGTGTCTTCTCCTTTTCCTGCAGAAACAGGAATCAGCTGTTACTTTATTTCTTTGTCAGTTATATTCCTGTTTCTTTGGCTGAATAACAACTACACCTAAAATTTAAAATGTAGTAGCTTATGGTCATGTCAGAGAAGAGCAAAGAGCCTTCTCACTTAAATATCTTTTGTTGTCTGTGGGTTTTTTTCAGATGACATGCTCATAAAACTCTGGGACTGGGATAAAAAATGGTCTTGTTCTCAGGTGTTTGAAGGACACACCCATTATGTCATGCAGATCGTCATAAACCCGAAAGACAATAATCAGTTTGCCAGTGCTTCTTTGGATAGGACAATTAAGGTAAAGAAACTCTATTTGGGGATTTTTTTAGTCATTAAGTAATTACCAGTATACAGAAGCCAATAATCCTGTACGGACAGTGCATCAATATCCTTAAAGGCAGGTGCAAGAATTGAATATTAATTGAGCAAAGACCTGAATGTTGGTCAACTTACTAAGTATTTCAGTAAATTTACCAGATTACCTGTCACCTCTAATCACTGAAATGTGATTCTTTAAACTTTTTGATGTGTTGCTTTTCTATTTGGATTACACAGAAATACAGGGAGTAGTAGTGGTTATGCTGTCTGTGAGTGATTTGGGAGTATTAAAACTATGTAGTGGGTAAAGGTTTTTAACTGTGCAGTAAAAAGAAAAAAAACAAAACTCTGGTAAAGGTGTCTCACCCATTACTTCCATGTCCTTGGCTGTCTGTTGAATTGTTTCCTTCTCATGGCAGACCCCGATGAGTCTGATTTGCTGTGAAACTATTACTAAATATCTGTGGCTACGAATTTACAGGCACCTGAGCAGTGAGAATTCCTCCCATTTACAGTATATTGGCTGTAAAAAGCCAGTTTTGGTTTCCAGTGTCCTCAGATGTTGAGATCAGGTGCACGTAAATGTTGATTTGATGGGTAAATGTCAGAAAATAGCAGTATTTCTGCACTTATTTGGTATCCTCAGTTAACATAAGAGTTGTTCTTAAATTAATATAACTAGGAAAAAATTAAATTCAGGAGCCACTTGGGGGCAACCTGTGTATGCACAGTTGTTGCTTTTTCTAGGTGTTCTAGTTAATACCATAAACAGGTAATACTTCTTACAGACAGTGCCTTACTACTTCTTACAGACAGTGCTTTATAAGGTTTTATGTTTTCAAAGAAGTTGAAAGAAACCAATTCCATTGTTTAGGGGTATGAGCAGGGCATTGCAACTCAGCACGTTGGTTTTTTTTGTTTTATTTGGGGGGAAGGACTCCTAGTTTGAGCAGTTGTTGAGACTCCTCACCTAAGAAAAGCAACTGTGCCTTTGGAATTCCATAGTATTTATCTTTGGACTTGTAAAGTACACCTGAATACCTGCTCTGTTCAGCAAGCTTAACCTGGAGGCAGAAGATCAGTAACTGCATGTGGTTGGTGTTTTGTTGGGTCTCTTCCTGGGAAGGTGTGGCAGCTGGGATCATCCTCTCCCAACTTCACGTTGGAAGGCCATGAGAAAGGAGTGAACTGCATCGACTATTACAGTGGTGGGGACAAGCCCTACCTCATCTCAGGGGCTGATGACCGGCTGGTGAAAATCTGGGACTACCAGGTACGTGTTCAACCCCTCAGGGACCTGTGTGCAGGCTGCCGTGGCACAACATCAGTGGCTAGGTTTGAATAGACCAACACAGCTCCCTCATTTTTCCTTGGAAAAAAGGACAGTGAGGAGGGAATATTTAGTGACATGTATTTAATTTAAAAATTCGTTAACCCTTGAGAAAACCTGCTGTGAATTTAAATAACCTCGAAGCTGAGGTTGAGTTGTAAAATTAAATTTGACATGAGGTTTATGCTGTTAGCATTAGGTTTTTTTCTTGTAACATATTAATCCCTGCCTTTTAGGCTTCATGTTTGTGGATTAACATACTCCTCTTTTATTTCAAGTATAAATAGTGTTCATGTATCAACTCTTTCCATCCTTCCACTTCTCTTTTTTTTTTTTCTTTTTTCTTTGTTACTTTCCCTCTCTCCTTTATCTGCTGTGCACATTTAACACAGGCACACACATTCACGTGCTCCTACTTGACAGGAGTCGTGAGGGGACCTGTCTGAATGCTCTCTTCTACTGCTGGACCCTAGAACTCAAAAGCTCTTCCTGCGTAGAAGTGTATGAATGGGTTAGACAAAAGTTATTAACTGGTACTTTCTGGTTATTAGAGCACTGCCCTAGAGTAAATCCAAGCCCAGAAGTTTAAGCTGGCACTGTTAATTTAAGCATTCACTGCAGTAATGACTGTTAGACAACACTGCTTGAAATGTTGCCACCATGTACAGCTGCAGACATCAGTTACATACTCTCATCTTAGTTGTAACAAGCAGAGTAGCCTTTTCATTCATAGCTGTGTGAATGAATGTTCTTACCAAAGACATTGGATCTGTCTTCACCTGTAGTTAGATTCAGATGTTTTGTTCTGATTTTTTTGCAGTGAATTCAGCTTTCTATGTTACTTCAATTTATTGTTCTGCACAGCTCTGGGAAAGCGTATTTTCTAGGCAAAAACCTATCTGAAAATAGAGGAAAACACCTCTGTCTAGGGAAATATATATTTTCTTCTGGGCAGGAGAAATTAACTCAGTACTTAATGCTGTTCTTTGAGCATCTTGGAAATAAATGGAAGAAATCTAGAGAAATATATTTTCAGGCAAACTTTGCATTTGGGGGAGATTTTTTTAGGAAATGAAGGTTAAAATGTAGCTTTGTGTTCATTTTCTGTACCTGTACTTCTCATTCTCTTTTGCAGAATAAAACCTGTGTACAGACACTGGAAGGACACGCTCAGAATGTGTCGTGTGTCAGCTTCCATCCTGAGCTGCCCATCATCATCACGGGCTCAGAAGATGGTAATATTGTGTTTTCTGTTCTACAAAGGACAGGGAAAGAACTTAGGGGAGAACTCTTCTTGTGGTGGGGCTGCACAGCTCCTGCCCTTGCATTGGGAAGAAAGGAAAGGCATCCATCTCTTTTTCCTGTAGGAACTGTCCGTATTTGGCATTCCAGCACCTACCGCCTGGAAAGCACCCTGAACTATGGCATGGAGAGAGTGTGGTGTGTGGCCAGCTTAAGAGGCTCCAATAATGTGGCTTTGGGATATGATGAAGGCAGCATTATTGTCAAGGTACCCTTAATGATTTGAAATGAGAAACAGTGATGCAGAGCAGCTGATTTCTGATTCCGGGGTATTTTGTAAAATATTGCAAGTTTGGCATTTTAATTGGTGGTTTTAGACACAGATGGGATATTTCATTTCATATTTTCAACTGAAAAGAAAATCAACAATGTATTCTTTCCACCTCCCACCTTCTTACACTATGCTTTCTAGCTTGGTCGTGAAGAACCTGCCATGTCCATGGATGCAAATGGAAAAATTATTTGGGCTAAACATTCAGAAGTCCAACAGGCAAACTTGAAAGCCATGGGAGATGCTGAAATCAAAGATGGGGAGAGATTGCCCCTGGCTGTGAAGGATATGGGGAGCTGTGAAATCTATCCCCAGACCATTCAGCACAACCCTAATGGACGGTAATACATTCTTTTATCACTTCTCTTGAATTGTTTTGGGTTTTTTGTTACCAGATAGGCTAAAATAAAAGAAAGGCATGCAAGGTATAAGAGCTGCTCACTGGAGAGCAGAAGGAAGAGGGGACAGCAAGTAGACAGCAACACGAGGCAGAAAAAAAATGCAGCTCCTTGACACTTTAGGAGTATATAAAGTTCATTCTCTCTCTGCATTTGCAGGGATTGTATTGGGCATGGGGGCCTTTCACTTTTTAGATAGTTTACCTTCTTGATGATGCCCATTGAACTGGACAGAGATACCTGACAAATTCCATCTTCTTCGTGCTCCAGGTTCGTGGTGGTGTGTGGTGATGGCGAGTACATCATCTACACAGCCATGGCTCTGAGAAACAAGAGCTTTGGGTCTGCACAGGAGTTTGTTTGGGCACATGATTCCTCAGAGTAAGTGGTGCACGTTTTTTCTTATGTATGAAATTTTATGCAGCTCATTTTTGGGCCATGCAAACAGTGAACTGGCCTGAAGACTAAAACCTGTGTGGACAATGAACTTGCCATAACTGAGCTGCTTTAAAATTTCTATGTCTAGCACTCTGCTGGTTATAGAAGATAACTCAAATGCAGCTGTTTTGTAGCAGCATATGATTTAGTAATTTGCTACTTTGGAAACCAAATAATCTTGTTTTTTCTTACAATTTAATCTCTATTTAGATATGCAATCAGGGAGAGCAACAGTGTTGTAAAGATATTTAAAAATTTCAAAGAGAAGAAGTCGTTCAAACCTGATTTTGGAGCAGAAGGTAAGTATTTACTTTTAAAATAGATATGTTGGTGCATTTTTTGCACAGTTTGGACTTCTGCTGCCTTTATTTTCTTGTAGGCATCTATGGTGGCTTTCTGTTGGGAGTCAGATCTGTTAATGGCCTGGCATTCTATGACTGGGAAAACACAGAACTGATTCGCAGAATTGAAATTCAGCCCAAACATGTAAGTTTCTACCTGGGACTGAGGATATTTACCTGTCTGTGTTTACTGATTTTTCATTTGTTTACTAAACTGCTGATTTTCTTGAATGAAGCCAAGCTATCAATTGTAAAGTTTATCTCAATCATATAGCAGAAGGAGAAGAAAAAAATCCTGTATGTGTTGGCTTTTCAGGTCCTAAAGCTTCTAGACTTAAAATGGTTTAACCTTAATTTACACATCCTCTTTTCTTAACCTGAGATGTCTAAAACTGCTGTTGTTGATTCTGATGATACAGATTTTCTGGTCTGACTCGGGGGAGCTTGTGTGCATTGCTACAGAGGAGTCATTCTTCATCCTGAAATACCTGTCAGAAAAAGTAGCAGCAGCCCAAGAAACACATGAAGGTGTCACTGAAGATGGAATTGAAGATGCCTTTGAGGTATTTAAAAGTTCTGTTTAAGAAGTGGAATAAGATTAGAGATGGTAGAAGCAAGTCTGCCCAGAGTGTAGCAAACTTAGTGGTTAACATAGTCCTATTTAAACCAGAGTTTCCAGACTTTAGAGTACCACACAGGTTCCAGAGGAGAGTTTGAATCCCAACATAACAGACCTTTATGCCTGCATTTCCCTTCAGTTATCTGTTTACTGTTCTCACAGAGTTAGAGATTGTTTTTAAAATACGCTTTTGGGTCATAGCTTAAACTTTTTTCTGCAATTTTCAAGTTTTGAAATGGTGTTCAAATTTAGAAGTGAAAAAAGTGCCATGCTGTGAAATGCCAGAAATGAAAATTTCAGAAAAAAAGTTGTCTTAGATTGCCTTGCTTAATGCTTAGTTTGGTGCTTGTTTGCTAGATTTACAGTTGGGTTAGTTAAGAATTAAGGTAGCATTTTTGTAAAACAAAATCATCATCTATGTACTTCTAATCTGTATCTAAGCTTAATTTTGCAACTTGCCCAACTACTTACTTAATACAGAATATTAAATAAAATTTCAAAGTGCAGTAATCTTTCTGCTACCTAAAAGTACATTTTTGTCTCTAATTAAACCAATCTTACTTTGCAGGTTCTTGGTGAGATTCAGGAGATTGTGAAAACAGGCTTGTGGGTGGGTGACTGCTTTATTTACACCAGTTCTGTGAACAGACTCAACTACTACGTTGGAGGAGAGATTGTCACTATTGCCCATCTGGACAGGTAAGTTGCTGCTTCAGGTTATTGAGCGAGACTGTTTTGTAGTGGATCTACTGAAGATGAATATTCTTTGTTTTGTTTCAGAACAATGTATCTTCTGGGGTATATCCCCAAGGACAACAGACTTTATCTGGGTGATAAAGAGCTCAACATTGTTAGTTACTCGTTGCTGGTCTCCGTGCTTGAATATCAGACTGCTGTGATGAGAAGAGATTTTGGTATGGCTGACAAAGTTCTTCCCACAATTCCAAAAGAACAGAGAACCAGAGTTGCACATTTTCTTGAAAAACAGGCAAGAAAACTACTTCTTAGTTCTCAAACTAAATAAATCAGTTAATTCACATTTTTAATTGAGTTTTTTAAGCAAAACCCAGTCATGTTATCTGTAAGTATAAACTCTTGTTAATTATCTGTATTTATTTGAGAATCCTGTTGAGAGTATTTTTGTTAAAATATCTAGGCTGCTGTTTGACCTGACAGATCCCAACCTAACTTTGAGATTTCTCTTTCAGGGCTTCAAACAACAAGCTCTTGCAGTATCTACAGATCCAGAACATCGTTTTGAACTTGCTCTTCAGCTCGGAGAGTTAAAAATAGCATATCAGCTTGCAGTGGAAGCAGAGGTGCATATATACTTTTTGGTGGTTCATACTGATTGAGTGTTAGCATGAATCTGAGAGGCCCTGTAAGAAAAGACAGTGGTATGTAGGGACACGTACAGCTCCCTGAACACAACAGAAATGCCTCCAACTCCTTTGAGGAAGCTCTTCTGCCTGTAATTCAAAGGCATCTAAGCTGTGGGATGGGGACAGAAGAATGTTGTGTGCTCAGAAAGCTCCAGGAGCTCCTGGAGAACACAGAACTTGTGCTAAGAACCAAGCCCTAGTCTCCAGTACTTAACAATGAGAGGAGGAATGACAGGGCTGAGGCCTTTAGGCCAGTTTCCAAAGTTATTCCTACCTCCCACCTCCATGTTTACTGAACCTCCCACCTTCTTGTGTAATGGTGTAGCTGTGTAATGATCTTCTAAAACTCCCTGTGTCGTGCTGTGAAGCTACAGTAATCACAGGACCTCAAGGGGAAGACAGTGTAATGATGGGATACATAAGTAAACTTACATTTTCATCCTGAATGCTCTGCAAATCTTAAAAAGCTGTTCAAAAATGTGAGTTGTGGTTTATTTTGTTTTTCTCCCTCTCCCCTTTTTGTACAATTAGTCAGAACAGAAATGGAAGCAGCTTGCAGAGCTTGCCATTAGTAAATGCCAGTTTGGCTTAGCCCAGGAGTGTCTCCACCACGCACAAGACTATGGAGGGCTGCTGCTCCTGGCCACAGCTTCGGGAAATGCCAACATGGTGAACAAGTTAGCTGAAGGAGCAGAGAAAGATGGCAAGAATAATGTGGCATTTATGAGCTACTTCCTGCAGGGAAAGTAAGTAGCAAACAAGATTCTGATGTTCTGTTCTGCCTTTCCAAGTTCTAAGTACCTCAGCTTCTCCACATAGTCAACTACAGCCAACTTTCACGGAGAAAGTTTGTGGTGGGCACCTCCTTAGAAAAGCTGCTTCTATTTTATGATGGCTGCTAGATTGAAAATCTGAAATGAAAGCATTTTAAATTAATGTCATAGCATAAACAACTAATCTAATATAGGAATTTGTCTTTATTACATTTACTTGTTAAAACCACATTTGAAATCTTCTAGGCTTGATTCATGTTTGGAACTCCTGATTAAAACCGGGCGTCTCCCAGAAGCTGCTTTCCTTGCACGGACCTATTTGCCAAGCCAAGTTTCCAGGTAGTTTTTAAGCCTATTGAGAGCACAAATGGTGTTGTCAGCATTAGCTGCGTGTAACAAATACTGTTGTTTGTATCTCCAGGGTTGTTAAACTCTGGCGGGAAAACCTCTCCAAAGTCAATCAAAAAGCTGCTGAATCCCTTGCTGATCCTACAGAATATGAAAACCTTTTCCCTGGATTAAAGGAAGCTTTTGTTGCTGAAGAATATGTTAAACAAAGCCTGGCTGACTTGCGGCCAGCCAAGGAATACCCCCTTGTCACTGTGAGTGGGAGTTTTTATTGTCTCTAGAAGAAAAACATTTGGTGCTGTGTGAAATCAGCTTTAAGCAAGTCAGTGCAACACTTAAACATACGTGTTGTGTTGTTCTTTTAGCCAAATGAAGAAAGAAACTTACTTGAAGAAGCAAAAGGATTTGAGCCTTCTGGAGTAATGGCATCTCAGGTAAGTGTTACTAAGGGATGAATTCTAAGGGACAACTTTGCTATTTGGTGGTAACATCTACCCTGGAGAATGTTTCACCAATAATGAACAAATTACTGCTCTTAGAGGTTTGACTGTAAGTGCTGCAGCTGGGTTCCATGTTCTTCACCTCAGATTCTTCTTATCTGCATCTATAACTACAATAACATCTTGACTGTGAAATTATTTGTGTGCTTGCCCACCCTGGGTCACCTTTGTAGCATGGTGATTGTGGAGTGTTACCATCGAATTCATCCTACAGAAAACCAATTTCAGTTGCACATACAAACACCACCCCGACTGCAGCTGGTTTTCTAAAAGCTCCATTGCTGGAACCTGGAAACTCCTGTGTATTACAGCAATTAAAAATGCTTTATGTTCTCTGCTAGTGTGCTGCATGGTTATGGAATAACACTATTCCATAACTGACTGATTAGGAATCATACTCAGGTACTTGAACCAGATGTTCTAATCAATATCTGAAAGTAACAAACTGATTTTTTTTTTCCCCCCACCTCAATTGTCCTATTTTTATGCAGAAAACACAGCTTAAGTGTAAGGTATTAGCATACAGATTGAAACAAACCTTACAATGCTTTTCAGAGCTTAAACAGAAGATGACAACTTCCAGTCCTTGCTCATGTCAAATACATTTGTACATGAAAATTAGACTGAGAGTTTCTTGAAGAGGCACAGCTCTTTGATGCTAAAAACATCTAAAATTAGAACTAAAATCAGAAACTGAGGGAGAAACAGAAAAGCCACAACTCCCTGTTCTGTCTATACTTTTTTTTCTCTTCAGAGATGCACTACAAAGCATCACTGGCAGTTCAGAGAAGTTAATTTCAAGTAGCTGTAGTGACTATTTGCTTGTTGTGTATCAAAGCAAGTATCATTAAAGCAAAATCAAACTTTGGTGCACATTTTTACATGCACAGTTAAAGATGATAAACATTGCAAAAGTTACCTGAAACAAATGAGAACTAGCTGCATTAGATGCTGAAAACAAGGCCACTAATGTTAGGAGTGTATGTTTGCATTCAGCTAATGAGTGCATAGGAGGCCTGAACCACAGTTGTCTTTTACAGGGTAGGAGATAATTATAGAATTAATCAAAACACAGTTAATTGAATAATATTGCTTCAGTAATGATACTGATGAATTATCTTAATATAAAACTTGTGCAGCAGCACAGAGAAGATGAAGAGTTAAACCTTTACAGGGTGCACAAAACCCAGCAGCAGTACTAAGATTTGCTGTCACCATCTCAAGTAACATAATCTGACTGGCTGAGGACCTTTACAGTCACTAACAGCACTTCAGGATTTGAAATGAACTGATACTTTCTGAAGGTTGTTTTATCAGGGGAGGGATTTAAACTGTTTTAATCTGGGGAGTTTAAACTAGTTTTAAACTGGGGAGGGACATGGCAGTCTCCAGTGGAGTGAGGACTAGAACCCTGACAGGCTGTGGCTCAAGAACTGCTGAGGGAAACTTTGGAAGGGAGGATTAGAGGTCTGCTGTTGTTTACTTGCTTTTGTTAGAAAATTCCAATTCAAAAGAACTAAAGGAATTTCTTTGTCATTAGAAGAAGGCTGAAGAACCAGTTCCCTCTCCTAAACAGGAAGTGATGAAGACAATTTTGCAGAATTCTGATACACTTCCAACAAGAGATCAGAAGGTACCAAAACATATTTTTATGAAGGGGAGCACTGCAAGCACTAGTTTTATCTTAAAGTCTTCAATGAATAATGTAATTCAACAAAGCCACTGGAAAATGTCTCTACATTACTGGACAGCTTAGGCCAGCACAGGGGTCCTTTGCTGTGGGGTGCAGAAACCACACACAGCAACACAGAGCAGTTGAACAGCCCGGGGGGTACAAGGGTGACATTCAAACACAGTTGGTCAGAATATGGTAAAAAGCCACAACCCATGAAAGGTGCTCCCTTACCAAGCACAGAGCTTCTCTCTACAGCCTATTGCAGCACTCCTGTTCCACACCACTGCCAGAACTTGGGGTTTGCAAATGTGCAGGGACAGCCTATGGAATCATACACCATATAAGGGGGCTGACATGGAACCATAGTAGTATCCCCTTCATCTAATCTTTTCTTTCCCTAGACACTGCTGGACTTGGAAGATGACTTAGATAACTTGGATCTGGAGGATATTGATACCACAGATATCAATCTGGATGAAGAGATCTTAGATGAGTGAACATCCTTCTTTTAAATGACCAAATCAGTTACTCCAAGCCAAGGAATGAAGTTCTGTGGACTGTGTGCTCCAAGTTAATTTGATTTTTATACCACAAGTGGACCATGTATATGTAGAAGGAATTGTAGACACAGCAATTGTATGAGGAGAATCAGCTTCCAGTACATTGAATTTCAAGACATAGGCCTACTCCAGCATCTGCTAACAAATCACAGGATTTTTCAATCAACTCAATAAAAAGTCTTTTAAACATTCTTCTCCTCAGATCTCCATTTACTAGTAATTCTACTAAGAATAGTGCTAGAATAACCCAGCTTCAGTAGTGTATATTAGAAATACATGACACAGGAGCATAATAGCTGAACATCAGTATTTTAGCCTGACTTTCCTCAGCATGTGCACTTATATGGTTATATTCACTGTGCTATTTGCCTTGGGTTTGGTAACAATCAGTAAAATAACTGAAATGAGCTGGGAGCAATTCTTTAGATTCAAGATGTAACATTAAAATATTAAAGTCAGGGCATACTGTCAGCAAAACCAAAAGTCATGATGACTGCTCTAAGTTCATTTACAGAATTTTTCAAAATAACAAACTGCTGTAATGATTCTTACATATTTCAGTAAAAAAAAAAAAAAATCCAGAACAAGCAGTTTATTGTATTTATTGTGAAATCCTGTACAGAGAATGTTTACAAACAGACTTAAACTTCAGATGAACTGAGGTTTATTTCATGAAGCTGTAGAAGTAGCCATTGCTTCTTCATAAGCCTGCAGGGCCAGCTGGATGTAGCCTTCTCTCTGGGATTCAGTTTTCACAAATACCTGCAACCGTGGCAGGAGAGAGATTAATGTACAGTTAACAGCAGAGTTGCATAATGAGATTTCATCATGCCCCTGGCAGAGCAGCCACCTACAGCTGAAAGCCTGGTGCAGCTATCTATATCTATCTATCTATATGTCTATCTATATATCTTAAACACCCAACACAGCATGCAGAACAGTTCTATTTAAAAATCTGCTTCTTAAGGTAAGAAATTTAGGCTACTAAATGGGTTGTGCTGTTTAAAAGCTTTCTTCTCTGTAGTTAAGTAGCTTAAAGCAGAAAAGCATACCTTGATCAGGTCCACTCCTTTAAGTTTCCCTTCTTCAGCTTCCTTTGCCGACTGACATTCAGGATGTAGCATATGATACAGTGTAATTAAACTTGTAGCATCATCCAGCCTAAAAAAATAAAGGCTTGTTTGAGGAAGTGCAGTACTTTGTAGAGGAAGTATATGGTGATGTACTTCGCACACCATGAGCCGTCAAACTGCTGCTTCACTGAGTATCCAGTGACTGCAATATGGTAAACAGGCATCCATCCCATCACCTATGGCCTTGTGCCCTGCTCAGCAATAATACACCTGAAATCTATCTTAAAATAAAATTAATTACCCCATAGCAAATAGTGGAGCAACTGTGCCAAAGGGGAACTTTTGAACACAGACTGCAGTGACGAGCAATGTTTAAGATCAGCACTGCCCAGAGCTGAACGTGTTCTGACAATTACATGGGAAACAAAAATAAAACCCCAACAACTATAAAAGGTCAGAGTCTGCAGAAACTTAGTTTAGTATACCCTACAACTTCCTGGACTATACAGCTAACAGCATCTATGCAGCCAACAGTTAGAGCCAGCCTAAGATTTCACGCAAATGAAAACTTTCCTACATCTTACAGAACTGTTGTTTTTGAACAGTGGTGCTGGTTTTCTATTCGTTACAATAAGCAGAATCAGTAAGTGTCAAACACTACTTACAGGTCTCTGTTGATCATATCTATTAGTAAGCCATCTGTTCTCCTCCTGTTGACCAGGTACCACACCATCCCCCCGAAGTGCCTCGTTGAGCGCAGCAGGTCGTACTTGGCGTGTTTGTCAATGTCATCGTAAGTGCGATGATGAACCTGCACCCAGGAGAGGGTTCAAATTTCAGTCACACAGCTGGAGCTTCATGGCAGTTCTTCCCCTCTCCCTCTCTCAGTTTTTAATCTATTTTCTCTTTCCCTGAAGTGCAGGAGTAAGCCACAGACTGCACCATGCTACCTTAAAGCCTGTTGTAATTCAGGGTAACACTGGGATAGCCCAGTTCTAAGTATTTAGGCACAGATGTCTTTATGATAAAAGGAACCTAAATCCTAGTTCTGCACTGAACATTTGGGGAGGCAGGGACATCACCTCTTAACCTTCAGTGCACTGCTGTCAAGTTGTAATCTGCTTTTTCAGGAGGAAAATGCTGGAGCAAAGAGGGGAAACTTTACTTTGAAGAAAAGATACTTTAAAAATTACCTAACAGAAGTTACAAGTTCTCAGATAACTTAGAACATTACAGTGTAAAGAGCAGTAAACATTTTAAAAGCAACTGTAGACTAACATATTTACCAGCAGCTACAGCTACTAACTTTAAATAGTTCAGCTAGAACTACATTTTTGCACCTGGTCTTTGTCAAAAGTAATACTTTGTGCGCAGTGTTCTCTCAAAGTGCACTTTCCCTTATCTAACTGGTGCTTTTAAGTCCTAACAGAACAGATACCATGACTCCAGCAGCACAACTCTGCTTGTGGCCACTTAGGGGTGTTATCATGAATCCTGTTTAGATAACAAAAATACCTACATAAAGACTATTTTTTTTGCATATGTAATATTTTTCTATCCTGTTGAAAATTCCTTACACAGAACCCTGGTTTACTTGTCTGCATAAAAATAAACCCCAAAACTCATCACAACCATAACTGATCATCTACATGAGGGGTAAGTAAACCTGTGACCAACACCTTTGAGCCCCAGATAATATTTGTGGTTACAAGACAAACCCTAAAGTTCTTTACTGCTTTTTTTTTTACTAGAAAAATGACAAGTGAACTCACCCTGATATAGTCGGGTGAATCTGGCTCAAACTGAGCAATGCACATGTTAAGGACATCTTCATGACGGTCTTGCTGAAATACATTCTGAAACAACAGTTCAAATTCAGAAGGTTCTGTATCACACCATTCCAACTCTCCAAAATCACAACAGCAGCCCAACATTCCGCTCTGAGCAACACTTACAGTGAGTAACCCCTTAACTGAAAGATAAAATGCACAGAAGTCCCGTAACTGCCTTGACATGAATACAATGTTTCCTGAATTTGTTTCTGAAACACCAGTTTACGTTTTCAGATTAAATGTTCAGTTTCATCAATGCATAACAACTAAATGTGGACTTCTAGTATGACACAGTGTTTACACCTATCCAGGATTTACCTGGACCTAACCTGGAACTTTACTGTAAGTATTTTAACTAAGTTACAATGATAAGCAACTGTTCAAAACAGAATTTAGGCAGCTTAGAGCACATACTCCAAGTGGCTTATTCATAGCTCCTCTGCCCAGTAACAGAGCACAATTAAGAAAAAATAACCATTTTTCAACCTCAGGAGGAACTTACCCCAAGGTGTTCATCCTTGAATAGCGCCGGGGGAATAACTCTGCGCCCTTCCCTTGGGAAAAATATCTGTATCATTCTGTCCCGTTCTTCCCAGGTCGCTTTTCTTAACACACCATTTGGTTCTCTAACTACAATGAAACGTTCCTGAAAATAAAAAAAAAGAGCATTATCTCTCAAAGCCTTCTGTCTTCATAACCAGAACCATTGTAAAAGATTATTTCTCAAAGTTATTTCTTCAATACCTGAACTCCCACTAATAATGCCAGTTTCTAATTGATCTATGTGCTAGATTCATAATTTCTGCCTTGGTACCTGCTAATTAAGTGCTACATTTGGGCCTTCATTTTACTGTGCACGTGCCTATACTAAAAGCTACAGCTCTGTAAAGTTTAGATTAACAACGTAAGTCATACCCAGACAAGGCAGTTGCTGATGGCCTGATTTTACCACTTAATAACACACATGAAATTAAAAATGCAAGTGTCTGGCACTTCTTTACCTTTGTTTCAGAGGTAGGGCCTAGAATCAAGGAAGGGCAACTGCAGTACAAAAAAAATACAACAAATAAAACCATATACTCAGATCTGTTCACAAGCATAATTGATTTAGGGCAGCAGATGGGAAAGTTTGTTAGGGCAGGGAAGCTTTCAATACACTGAGGCAGAAAAATCAAGAGCAGGTTCCTGGGCAGAGCTCTCAGACGGAGTATTAGATGGAAGAGTAGGCAGTTCCTTTCACAGGGCCATCACTATATGCATGTTTGAACCATAGAGACTTCTTAGAATCATAACTATTTGTTAAGAATTTTTCCAGCCTCTTACTGCTGGTAGTTAAAGACCATCTAGATGTTTCATTAGACAAAGAAAACCCAACAATTCTTCTTGACAGCTGTCTCTTTACAGCTTTCCCATTAATTCATCCATCATTTGCACAGCTTTCCACCAGACTTTTGCTACTGTGAAGTAGCTCCACCTTCAGTACATATTTAGTCTATGTACTAAATAACCCAATTCCACAGAAAGCTTCTAGGAAATATGGAAGAACTCAGCACTCCTAGCACATCACAAGCATCTGCTTATAAAATAACTACCTAACTACCCCACAGCTTCCCCTCACGCCTGTTTTTGAGTAACAGAATGTAATTTATCATTATCAGTAAGAAGCAAGCTTTCAGAAATGTATATTTCTCTATTGCCTTGTACCAGACTAAATTTACAACTCCTCAGCCTTTTTGCAAAACGATATAATTACGTTTTTATTAAAACCTGAAGGTTATTTTGAAAACAAATTAATACTGTTAATTGTGTTACTTACACGATGTGGAGTGGAGTATGTCGTATCTGTAAATATGTATTTTGTAGTTTCAGTTCCTTCAAGGAATTTGTCTTCTGCTAAGACATCATTAATTGGCTCTCGTTCATCCAAAACAGGAGGCATGATTAGTTTTTCTTTAGCTTCCTCAATGGCTTTTCTTGTGGCCTTGGGGGACAAAAAGTAGTTTAATTTTACAATTAAAAATATCATCCCATTGGAAAGCTAACATACAATTTTGGAACAAAGATTTTCATTTAGAGGGGTATTTTTAAATTTTTTTTTCTCCAGCAGTTGAGAGAAAGTGAGACACTAATTCAAACTCCAGGTAGATGAATCACGCGTGAACAATTTACCAGTACTGAAACCTGGGCAAAGTGCTGGAGGAAGTTCCAAAGCCTCAATGGACAAATTGCAAACACCACATTTATTTCAGGTATTTTTCCAGGGTAAATTTTCCCCAAATCATAAACCACAATCAACAGTTTGTCTATAGCTGTGATTGGGGCTCCAGAACAGGCTCAAGTCACGCCTCGTTGTCACCCCAAACCAAGTCAGACCACAGGAAAAAGACAGTAGTCAAAGGAATCCCAGGGCTATAATTTAAATATCTGATAAAACATTTAACACAGTTAGGAAGCATAATAGGATAAAAAAGAGAAGCTGTCACTCAGGGGGGAAAAAAGCATCCAATTTCCTTTATATTGTATAAAAATCGAGCAACACTGAACAAAACAAATTATTTAAAGTGAACTATGTTAGGGAACGACATGAAACAAAGGAAAGAAATGAAAATGTTTTCAAAAGCAGCAATAAAGGAAACAGAAGTATGAGCTGTTACAGGCTCTTTTATTAAAGCCAACACTCAGCTCCGAAGGAAGCAGAGCAGCCTACCTCTTGCAGCTGAGCTTCAGTCATCAGCCTGTACTGCGGCGGCTTGAGCTCCTTCTTCACGGGCCGGAACACCTTGTGCAGGTCAATCCCCGTCATTTTGTAGAGCAGCGTCTGAACGGCCTCGTCCGTGAAGGCGGGCTTGGGCTTGGCGGCCTTTCCCTCTGCGAGCGAAGGGCACCCGTGTTAACGGGGGTCCGAGGGGACGGTCACAGCCACCCCCTCCTCCCGCGTCTCGACACCCGCCGCGTCCCGCCTCCCTCCCCACGGGCGCCGCAGCCTCCCCACAGCACCACGCGGGTCGGGTCCGGCCAAGTCCCGTTCCTGAGCCGGGGCCGGAGCGGGGGTCCCCCCGCGCCCCCCTCACGCACCGCCCGCATCCTGCGCGAGCCCCCGCCGCGCGTGCCGCCCCCACAGCGCCCGCAGCCGCGAGGGCACCGCTGAGGAGATTCGCGCTCCCAGCGCCGCCATCTTGCCCACGCCCCGCCCCGGCTCCGCCCGCCCTGAGGCGCGTCGGGAAATGGAGTCATGGGATCACAGACTATCCTGCGTTGGAAAGGACCCACAAGGATCATTCAGTCCAACACCTGGCCCTGCACGGCACACTCCAAGAATCCCACCATATGCCTGAGAGCGTTGTGCAAACGCTTCTTGAGCTCCGTCAGGCTTAATGTCGTGCCCACTGCCCTGGGGAGCCTGTTCCAGTGCCTGACCACCCTTGAGGGAAGAACCCTTTCTTGATATCTAGCCTAAACCTCCCCTGACACAGCTTCATGCCGTTCCCTTGGGTCCTGTCACTGGTCACCACAGAGCAGAGATCAATGCCCTCCCCTCCGCTTCGCCTCATGAGGAAGCTGTAGATTGCCATGAGGTGTCCCCCTGAGTCGCTCCCTCAGTCTCCTCTTATCCAAGCTGAACAAATACCCCTTTGCCCGACGCGAGGGAGACGCAGCCCCCCGGCGTTTTCTCCTAGTGAAAGGGTAAGAACCTTGTTGTTTCAAGTGCCCCCAGTGCGTTCGTGTGACTAAAGCGCTGCTGAGGCGGACGTGAGGGGCAGGTTAAGGTGGGAACCATCCTGCTGTCGTGGGACAACGGGAGCAGGGCGGGAATGAGGGGGCAGGCGGTACCCTCAGCCGCTGAGGGGACGGAGTAGGGCTGCGGGCTGGCCGGTTTCCTTCCTTAGCGGGGAAAAAAAGCGATAGGAAAAAAGGCGGAGCTGAGGCCACTGTGGGCACTGTCGCGATCGAACCGCTGTTAACCCGCAGCTGCCGCGAGGTCAGCACAGGTGCCGCTGTGTCAGGCAGCTCCCTGCCCCGGATCCTGAGCAGTCCGCCCAAGAGGGAGAAATACGGTGGTAATTTGCACAAAATTAAAAACCGCGTCTGGCACTGTGTACTGCTTTGGCACTTGCATGGTTCATACCTGAGAGCACCTGTGCTGTGTGAGGCATTGGGCTCCTCAGCCTGGCCACAAATGTCACTGCCATGGGGGGTGAGGAGTTTGCTCTGCTCGTGTTCAGGGAGCTTTAATGCTTTTCTAAAGGAAGGAAAATATGTAACTGTATTTAAGCATAAAGCCAAAGGTGAATTTTATACCCAGTAAATATGTCAGATCAGAGCTAATGAAGACAGTGTTTGCTGTTGAAAGGGGTGTGGTATTCCACTGAAACTGTACAAGAGGAAATGGATTCAAACTAAAAGAGAGTAGGTTTAAATTAGATATTAGGAAAATAATCTTCCCTGTGAGGGTGGTGAGGCACTGGCACAGTTCGTGCAGAGAATGAGTCCCATCCTTGGAAGTGTCCAAGGTTGGATGCATCTCTGAGCAACTGAGTCTAGTGGAAGGTGTCCCTGCCCATGGCAGGGGGTTAGAAAGAGATGATCTTTAAGGTCTCTTCCACCCCAAACCATTCTATGATTCTATGATAAGACAATACCTGATTTCTTATAACTAGGTCTATTTCAAGGGGTTGAAAGTTTATTATTACTTTATTTTCTCTGGCTGGTCTGTATCTTCTATTGAGAATTTCAGTCTTACAGACAGTGCGTAGGGGGTGTGAAACTGAAAGGAAACCCATTTGATCTTAAAGGTCTCTTCCAATCTTGGTGATTCTATGATTCTATTACCAGAAGGGCCCCAAAGTGCTTTGAATTCCAGAAGGTTCGAAGCCACACACATCGATGCAACCTGGCTGATGACTTCCTGTTCAAAGACAAAATATTGCATCTCCAGGAGGGGAGATAAGAAAACACAGGTAATGTACTTAAATTTTCTAGATTTCCAATTGTTCTAAACCTTAGTGATTTGTTTGTTGCTTTGCCAAATCAAAGTCTAAATTACATTACTTTTGAAAATGACGATTAAAGTCTGGGAGGAAATGAAGACTTTATTGCATATATTGGTATTCATTAGAATAAAGTTAAGCATCAGCTGAAAAAAAAATGTATTTGGTTCTTATAATTGACCTTTTTTGTAGTGGGGAGTATTCCTATTTTTCTCAGCCTTATGCAATATCCAAACATGTGTGCTGGATTGAATTTAATTTTCAAGTTTTCCAATATCCTGGTGCTTGCATCATCAGGAAGGTTGCAGGAGGGCATATTCTTCTCATATTTGTATTGCTACAACTAAGTTGAAATCATTGAGAACTGAAGAGGGTAAATGAACCCTTAATATTATTTTAATGTAATTTTGTGCAGAATTTATTTAAATAATGCTAAGAAAATGAAAGATAACTTTGAGGAAATGGAGAAGGTGTTGTTTTTCAATTCTTGCTTGGAAGATCTCTGGAGTGAGAGCTATACCCTATAAGGGAATTGGGAAGTTATTTGGCTACTTGCCTAAAAGCCACTTCAGACCTGTTCCTGAGTTTGGATGGCAAGCCAAAGTCCATTTTAATTCACAGAAGTGCTTAGGAAAACAACAGAATTTGCTGGGCTATATCCAGGAGAGGTTAAATTCACATTCATTCTGTACTGGAGTAGTAACAGCTGGTGTGAGGATTAACCTTTTTGTCTGCTGGGATGAAAGGAAATATTAACTAACTGTACTGTAGATGGGAGTATAGCAGGTTACCATAACTTATAAACCAGTATCAATTTATATTGAATAGTTTGGTTATGTTTTATTAGTGGTTTATATTTGTACTGGAATAACAATTTTAAGTAGGGTGTTTTATATTGGTATAATTAAAAATATAGCACAACCTTGAAGGATCAGTGATGTAAAAACTGATAATGAAGTAAAGAATCTTTCTTAGCTTTTGTTATCATTTTGAATGCACCCCAAGACAGTTGCTGTTGGAGATTTACAACCATCTGATGGATGGGTGGATATCCCCTGTGGAACACATTGGTGGTCTAAGTCTGGATTCTATTGGAAAAGTGTCAATACCAAATCATTTGCACAGTTGGCATTGATTTTGCTGGGAGTTTCAGGAGAGCAAAAGGATCAGATGGCTGCTGGGAGTGAACCAGTTGGTTAACATGTCAGGGAAAGGCAAAGGAGGGGCTTAGAATCTTGTATTGTTGCTTTGCCTATTTAGTAGATAAAATAAGGAGCTATAGTTTACTGGTCTTTCTGAGTAATAAATATGTCAAATTAATAGTAAGAAGTTGCTTGGAAGAAAGAATGCTTTCTTGGAAAAAATACAGTGAAAAATACAAACAACAAGGTTTGGTAACTGTGCATCCATTTGTTATAAGAATAAGCAGAGTGAATCCAGGCAGGCTGTGAATGTGTCCACAGTTGATGACATGACCCTTTTAAAATTAATGGCTGGTTCTCTTGTTCCTGATAAGAAACACTCTGGCAATCCTCTGGAACATTTTTCTGAGGGACACAATGGACCAGGTTGGAAGCTTTTTTTACTAAACCTGCACAGATAAATTATTTTTTTACAAAGAAGGCATAAAGTGTTGAAGTAAGAGATGACACAAACCCTATTATATCATCAAATTAGTCTTTAAAGGAGTAATACCTTACACATGTACATGGTTTTGTTTCCCCATGTACCCATGTAGGGAGTTGGTATTTTTTTGTAAAATTATTGGGGTGGTCATTTGTAACATGATTACCTATTTTCAGGCATATTGCCTGCAAGCATCTTATTTATCAGTTTATTTTGTTTAACAAAGAGAGTATTATTTTATCCAGAATTGTCTTTTAAGGTCTGTGCCCATGGATTTGTACTGCCAAACTGAGCCCTGTGTAGCAACTTGGATGATGATGATGATGGATAAGCCTTTGCTTACACTTCAAAGTGGCTATTTTCTGTCTCAAGGACCATATAGATGTCTGAAGCTGTTTAATTTTCAGATTTCATGTTGGTACTTGGCAGCAGGGACAGATCAATGTGGCTGTAGAACTCTGGCCTGGGCTGCTGGGCCAAACCCACTTCTGAAGGCAGAGTTAGGGTTGGTTCTGCTGGACAAGGCCCATTTTTACAAATAAAAACTGAGATGCCCACTGAAGCTACAGAAATGGAGCTCAGCTGCAGCACTATCGTCCTGTGGTACCAGCTGCCTTCTGGTACTGGTGTAAATATCCTCAGTGAGAGGGAATGATGAAACATTATGCAAAGTTGTTTCTTCAGTGCTCTTTTGGTGAGTGCTAACAGTCAGCAGATGTTGAAGAGCAAACGTCCCTTGTGCCTTGACTATTTGACATTTGTATTTCCAATTTGAAGGAAAAACAGCAAAACCTAAAGGATTATCCATGCCCTTTATTTCTGCCGTTCAGTGTGGTTTCAGCCACACTTCCACTGTGCACATGTGCTGTGTTCCTGGGGGGCCACGGTGGGGCAGGACTGAGGGCTAAACGTGAGGAAGGAAAGTGCCTGAGGAGTTCCAGCAGATCATGTAAATGAACTGTTTTCATTAATGACCCAGATTTGCCTCTGTCTCGCATAAAGCTGCCATAATCTCACTTTAATAATGATAAATTAGATATATTCAAAGACTGTCTCCAGTAGCTGAGATTACATACATTATTTATAGTAGGGATATAAATCCCACTTCAGTTTATATTGTTTTCTTTGCTACACTATAAGGGCTTGAGCCAAAGCCCATTAAAGTGCTTCCCTAACTTCAGCAAGCTCTGAACTGAGTCCTTATTTTTCAAACAAATTTTATTCTTCCTTTCTTCTCTTATAATATTTGTCTTTTAAATATACTTACCAAGGAAAAAATAATAGTACATGTTCAGTATTATTCAAAGTAAGGTAGGGTTTGAGTAATTGTTGTTTTCCCCACTCTTAATGGTTTTTTAACCTCCCTCTATAGTCCATAACTATTTCAAGTCTTTCACAATTTCACTTCTTCAGGCTTATGCAGTTATTTTTCTTTAAATCTCCTAATTGTTCATCATATTGCCCTGCAGCCTTCCTGTTTTCATATTATTTTGAATTCATCTGGATTTATTAGGATTTGTTTTGTCACCTTGTTTCCTCTTTCTTCATTCCCCAGATTATTTTTTTTGTGGAAATAAGCTCCTGTAGTTTGCTATTTATATGTTTTTTTTTATTTCCTTTGTTGTTGCCGAGAAGGGCAATGTGTACCTTTGGCTTCCTATTATATATTTAAATAGCCTGCCTGATAAGGCCAACTTTTTTTAATCTATTTCCTACCCATATCACACCATTTAAAATAGAATCCCTCTCTTCTAAAGGTGACACAGGACAGGGGGAGGGTTGATTTGGGACTTTTTTCTGGTTTTTTGCTTATTCTTTCCTTTGGGTACAGAATGCAGTACAAATTACTTTCGCTTGGGCAAACCCACTGTGCGTTTAAAAAAGTCATTATAAAGGCAGGATCCTGGGGGTCTGACAGAAAAGCTAAACCAGCTGTGCTCTTCAGTACAAACAACACATAAATCTGCAGTATCTTCTCTTCATAATCAAGTAAGTGAAAGAAAAGGCTCAGAAAGTGAAAGATATTTTTATCTCATAGAAATAGAGTTAAAAGAATTTCGTGTCAGTTAAAATATCAGTCATTCCTATTAGACTGTTTTAAGCAGAAATATTTTCATTTACCAGCTATGTTTGCCTGTTTGATATTAAGGATGTCTTAAGTCTGAGATTAAATGGTTATTCAGCTCTTTAGTGAAGAGCCTGTCTCACAAAAACAGTTTCAAGTTGTGTTTGTTCTTGTTACTTTCCTTCTATCCAAGCAAATCAAGAAAAACTTAGAAACAAAAGCAAAAATAGAATTAATTTGTTCAAATAGTTATCAGACTATTTTCCTCATTTATTTCCAAGTAATCCTCTTGACATTTATTAGGTTGCCCACTAGAGTTAATAGGAAGATTCCCATCCATTTTTGGACAAACTGTGTGAGTAGAGTACAAGATGTCACCAGATGATTTCCAGAAGAGCACCGGCAAAAATTATTCAGCTGGTGCTACACCTGCTTAATCTGGGGCAAAAAATACACGTGTGTTCTTTATAAATTGTTTTAAAACCGTTCACTGAGTGAGTAATTGCATTTATGCTCCTTTTGGTTTGCAGAGATTATGTGTATGGGTAGAAACCTGTCCACTGTGTTTCCACAGAGCTTTCTCCTGCATGCCTTGCCAGGCCATCCTGCAGTACATGGTGCCATCATGAACATGTGCCAGTGTTTGCACATTTGGACTAGAACAAGTGCTTGGGTCTTTATGAGGGCCCAGATTACATATCTAAATAAATGATGTAGCTGGGTAGCTGGAGAGATCTAGTAGCGGTTTTATAAAACGTTTCAAGGGAAAAACCGCAGCAAACAGCCCAGCATTGCAGGAGGAATCTTAGTGGCAGAAACATGAAACACTCAGGCCTGGCTCTGCACTGTGCGCTGTGTGCAGGGCGTCTCCATTTGTCAAAGGGATAAGTGTGTGAGACACCCTGTGGAATTCTTTCATTGTGGGGAAAGGGGATGAAAAACAACCTTCCAGCAGGTGAGTAGACTGAAAATTAAGATGAAAAGCTAAAAGTGCTAGAAGTCCAAATGTTTGTACCTTGTTAGATACTTTTTGTTTTACAATGGCACAGCAAAATGGGAATGTCTTGGTCCTTGCTTTTGTTCACCCTTTCTGGGCTGCCTGCCTCTAATTCCCTCCCTTACACCCTCTCCATACACACACATTGTATCTTTTCATAAACAATCTCAGCTTATGATCCAAGTGGAAACAATGAATAATTTTCTTTCAGGTTATTGAGCTGAATCAAGTCACAGAAGGGTTTAATGAGAGCCAGAGCCTCCCAAGGAAAAAGAATGGAAGCAGGATCTTCTCCTTTTGAAATCAGCAAACCTCCAGATTGTGTCACAGTGCTTCAGGTAACTGCAGGCTTCAGATGCTGTTTTATAACTGGCCAAAATTGATCTAAGACTATCCTCCCTCAGTTCAAACCCTCCCTTGGGCTGTTTCACTTGCTGAAAACATTCTGGTCTTCATGACAGTCCCTAAACAAAGTCAAGTATTTTCTTCTGAATTTTGATTAAAAGCACAACAGTTTGGGACACAGGTAAATTCAGGATCTGACTCTGAAAGGGAGCATTTATGCTGCATGAAAAAGCAAGTTGGATTCTGTCCTCTTTCAGTTTCTGCAACAGCACAAGGATCTCCTAAACCTTACAAGGTATTAGTGAGATGCAGCCAATTCACTGGAATTTTATTTTACAGTGCAGTTTTGCAGAACTGAGGTCACTTCACTTTCCCCCTGTGCTGTTGCAGCAAAATTCCTTCCAACCTAAGTACCATTTACTTGGTAATTAAGCAGAGGAATTTTTGATTGATACTTACAAATTAAGCAGGCTATTGCTTGGAGAGTGTTTGATAAGTGAGTCCAAAATCAACTCTGCATTTTCTGTGCACACTTCAACCCAGAGGACTGAATATTTGCCCTTAAAACAAAGCATCATTCAACTAGTTGTTCACTCTTTTCCCCCCTCCTCTCCTCTCTTTTTTTTTTTAATAGTAGGCCCAATCAAACTTTTTCTAAAGGTTGGTACAATATGTGCAATGTGCTCTAAATATGATTATATGTCCTACTAATTATAGTTAAATGATGCGTACTTTCTTCCTCTCCATTCTTTTGCTTTCTCGTAATAATTTCCTCAGTGCTACTAAAAACCAAAAAGATTGAAAAAAAGGTAGCTCAGAATAGTATCTGCCTTTTCAACTACTGGATGTGATTGTTTTATCATATAGTACTGTACGTCTGAAAAATAAGACTAATCCGTGTTTGTTATTGTGAAATAATGTGAAATATCCTTTCCAAGTTGTCAGGCTATTCCCGGTATGGGCTCGGACGCTAGATGGCAATGTCTGGCTGTGTGTCATACACGGCAGTGGCAATAGCAAAAGTCTCTCAACACGAGAGAATCCTCGTCTTTCAAAAATATTTGTAATATTGCCCTTTTATTATGAAAACAATTAAAATGTGTAAATGCTCGGTTTTTACACTCTGAAAACTTTGCGAACTTTCTTTTTCCTGCATTATGACTTCATGGGGAACATTTCTTAATGAATTGGACAGGTGAGTAGAACATTTACTCATCTTTTTGGTGTACTAGAAAGCTCTCCAATCATTAATCCATCAAAAGGGAGAATTTTCAGTTCCCATCGTCATGAACATGCTTCTTGCCTCAGAACAGGAAGGAAGGAATAACACTGAGTGTGTTGGCCTCCTCTCTCCTCAAATAACCTTTTACTCTCTGTCATGACAACGATGAGAATGGGAATTTTAAAAATTAGGTGAAAGCGAAAGGTGTTGGGTTAATTTCCTCAGTGCTACTCCTTATTTTGAGCTAAATAGTCATCTTGAAAACAACCAGTGCAACCACTTGGTACTTTGTCAGTATTTGATTGCTTTTGGATGACTTCAAAAGAGGTGGTTTCAAAGCCACTGATCTTACACAGCTGACATGTTGTGGAAAAGGGCCTGTGCCTGCACAGGTTCCTTAAGGGAAAGACTGAGTGTGTTTGGTCGTGTGTTATTACTTTTCCATGTCACATCCTACCTCTGCCTCACTGCTTTAGGTCTCTCTCTTAACTAGCCTGTGTGGGTCACTTTTCCTCAAGATAAAACAGTGTCCTGTGTTTGTCAGAGTTAATTATTTCACTTTTTGGAAATGCAGGCAGAAATAATTGTTAGAAGAATGAAATTATGAGATGCTTTTATGAGCCTCTGCACAGTTTTGCAAGTAGTGTATTACTGCTGTACAAACGAGGAAGGTTTGTAATGACAAGCACCCACCAAGAATGTTACAGAGGGGCATTACCCCTTAAACACCACAGAATGTTACATTCCACTGCCCACTGGTGTGTTTTGAGTCGGGCAGAAAGGCTGTCTCTGCCTCTGGGGACACGGGGATTAAAAGGCTGTGTCATGTTATGCTCTCATGAAATGAGAGCTGTCCATGAGGCTTGTGGCTCCTGCTGTGCTGAAGGATCCATGATGGTAGGATGAAGGCAGCACTGGCTCATTCTTTCTCTTCTCACAGGCAATGCTGCTTTCTATGCTGAAAGGAGAGGCAGAGCATAGAGCAAACAACTTTATTTCATTGACTTCTCCATCCCAATGCAGCATCCATTGCTGTCTTGTGACAAACACCAGCAGTCATTCCATCGGGAAAAGAAAGCCTGAATGGGAAACTAAGATGTTTAGGGCCTTTGTTAATGACCCTTCTCCACCCCTGTTTCTATTTTGCTATTTGTCTCTGCTCCATGTTCCCTACTGGTGCTTTATTTTGACATTTTTGACCCCCTCGTGCACTTCCTTTTTTCCACCCATTGTCCCTCTCTGTCCTCCTCTTCTTTTTCTGGTAGAAGGGCATATCCCTGTGGCATTTAGTTTTGTTTGGTTGGGTCTGATACCAGTCCCCACTGAAAACATTTTGGTTTGGGTACTCAGAACCACAGTGTGTAGGGGTTAACTGTTACCTCTGATGGCTCTAATCCTTTATTTCTCAGTGAGGAACATGAACTAAGCAAGCTCTTGCTTAGTGGAAATGAGATTTGGGACTTTCTGCAGTTTGCCGACCGATCAACTGTAAAATTAAAACTGAACATTTTGGAGAGCAGTACTAAAGTAAAACAAATATATCCAATCAATCGTGACAAAAGTTTCCCGAGGTTTAAACATTCTGGGTTTTTTTCATTAATTTGAAATAAAATTGGAATCCAGACTAGCCACAGAGCTGCCTCTATCCTCTTACAAAGCAATCAGGCTCTTAAAACAAGCAGATATATATTATGAGCAGATACTATGCCCAAATTATGTCCCCAATACAGTAGAAGCCAAGGCTCCATGTTCCTTCCCTCTGGCAAGAGAGGAACATGCACATCCCTTGCTGGTCAGAGGTGCCGAGGCCCCGTGTGCTGACTGAGGGGGCACTCAGAGGCACTGCTGCTCTGCAGCCAGGCAGGGCAGGGCAGGGACAGCCCACACCACTGCCAGGAGCCCACTCTGCTTTGCCTTGAAAGACAAGCAGGGCACAGACACTGCTTGGGAACAACAGCTGTGTTTTGCGGTTATCTCAATGACCAGATGATATCCTATCCTTACAGAAAGAATTTTTCCTCCCATCCTTCCCATTGATGACACCAGAACAGGGGACACAAAACTAAGTGTGCTGTGTCTGAGGAGGTGTCTGTGCCTCAGGATCCCCAGCTGGTGGGGAAAGACTCCTCAAAACACCTTTTCTAAATCAGTTTGTTTGAATAGTAGCAAGATTAAATGCTCTCAAATCTCCTACTTGTGTTTTCAATGAGAAAAGGGCCAAGCAATAGCTGAAGTCCCTCACAGAAACAGGACATCCTGAGCTGTGACAGATGCACTTCCTTTACAAAGTTTTAATGAAAATTTTCAACAATAGCTCTGTGTATATTCTTGGTGGGGTTAACATGTGTGCACACTTCTGTACACACACACTGTGCAATGCTACACAACCTTTTTGAAATAACATACAAAATACCATGTATATTTTGCTGGAAGAAATGTATTTTGTAAATATATATATATATATTTGCTGTGTTATGACATAAGGCAGGATTAGGTAGGGAGAAAATTTCAGGATGTGGGTGGCCAGTTGAAGGTCTTACAGGGAGTGTTCAGTAAAATACCCTTGGAACATAAAATTAAAATAAATGGAGAATAAACTTAACCAATATATCAGTGAATATAAACAAATCTTGATGCTAAACAAATATTCCAAGGAAACCAAAGTGCAATAATTAGAAAGGAATAATTATGCTTTCTCTCCTTTCTGGAAGAGATATATAAGATTTTTGGTAATTTCCTAAACGCATAGCAAAAATAATTGGTGTAAGATGACAAACCCTTGTTGAAATTTATAATATACAAGAATCGGCTCTGGCTGAAGGCTTGTTTCATGGCAATAAATTTGTAAAAAATGAAAAAAAAAAATTAGAAAAAAATTAGAATATTTTAAAGGTTTTGTCTGCTATAACATATAAAAGTATCTGGAAATGTAACATACAAGCAAACAAAGTTACTATACTGTAATTCAGATAGGAATGGTGGTAAATCAAGGTGTCCAGGAAGGACAACAGGTGGACAGTGTTCTGATGTCAGTTATCTGGTACGGCTCTCTGGGACTCAGTTTAGATTTTGAAGGAATGCTGTGAGATAATAAACTATTCTTATGATATTTTAACAAAATTATATTGTTGTCAAAGTGGAGTAACAGCATGAAAAAATGGTTATTAAAAACTCTTTGCATTTTTCTCTTATATGGCAAACAGTCTGGTCTCCTAATCCCTTCTGGATGAGTTGAATTTCATGTCCATGCTTAGAATGCCCCAGTCATAACTGCAGTGGCACCTTCACCCTCTCTTCTTTTGTAGTTTTTGTTGTCCTGTATTCCCAGAAATCTGTGCCAGAAGTAGAGGCCCATTGTGCTGCATGTTCCACAAACATACGGTAAAAAAAGCCAGGGCACAAATTTGGTACCATTGTGACCGAGAGGCTCTTCTGTTGTTGCCATAAACACATGTGTAGAGCCTTCCCAAGATGCTTTGGGCAGACCATGGCTATAAAAACACAGCACTGATTGTTTAGTTTAAAATTTGGAGTCATTATTGGAACTACAATAAGGTAAAGGCTTTTTGTTTTTCTTCTCTTAAATAAAAATGTGAAAAGTCTTTCTCGTTTTGTATTCACAAATTGGAACCCACTTTTGGTATTCCTGGGGACAAGGGAATGTGGGCAGGAAGTGTATGCTCTCGAGGAGAAATGCTTTGGTTTGCCACATCTGTTGGAATCCCTAAGCCCTGAGGGTGTATAACTCTGTAAGTTCTATTTTTTGTAGGCAAATAAGGCCATCCCAGGTAGGTTACAATTGCATTTAACACACAATTTTAGACAGTAATAGGGAAAAAAGTAGCAATGCTCATGCTAGAAACGTGGATATATGTGAGCCAGATTTGCATAAAGATATGTGGATTTGAATTCTTAAAAAGAGGCAATAAAAGCTTACACAAAATGCATATCATACAGCAGAAATATTGCATAATACTTACAACAATTTTTCTAGAGATTGTACTGTCTTGCATCTTACACTGCACCATAGAAGAGTTTTTTACCCTAAGCTTGAATTTCCAACTTTCTGAGAAAATTCATAAAGATTCTGATACAGCATCAGGGGGAAAAGTACTTGGAACAATAAATGGAATCAGATGCATTTTACTGAGACAGATATTGCATGATCTGTGCTGTGTCCAAGAGCAGTAGAACTTAAACTGGAGACTTCAGGAAGATGTTGGCTTTGTATCTTGGGTCTGAAGTCTTTTGACCTCACTACAGATTATTTTTGTTGTAGTGTCCTTTAGAGCCCTCAGGAAGAGAAAAGTACAATGTTAATTATTTTGGTGTGGTTGAATGATTTGGATCAATGGAATGCTTAATATGTTCTGATGCATAATTAGGCCCGTTGTATTACTGGGAATGTCCCTGTAGGTATTTGTAGGAGCTAGGTAAGAGGAAGAGGGCTGATAACTGGCCCCAAAGCAGGAGAAGGCTCTTTTGTTTTACATGGTGTTGAGCTCTTGGAGGGTGAAGTTGTACATGGGGCTGAGGAGGAAGATGGATGTGAGCAGGCAGATGCAGCCATTGCACTGCAGTGAAAGAATTTGAGGGATGTGTTTTGATTCCACACCAGGAGGATTATTATAGTCGACAAAAGGAACATATGGTCCTGTCTTGACCTTTCTGTTCATTATAAAACTTTGATTTTGAGTTTTGCATTACATCTCTAATCAACTTTGATTTCAAACCTGAACCTAAAGCTCAGGACACAAGCTGTTACCTTGCTAACTGTTTTTTTTATTAGAGTTGTGCTGCTTATGGGACCAAATAGAACAGCATTCACTTGTTTCCATTTAGGGCTTTCAGTGAAGTGATTGGTTTCTCACAACCCGGCAGATCCAGTTAAGAGCAACGCTGGAAGAATTGCAACTGGATATCTGTAAGAAACCAGGTGCCTCATTTTCAGTGGTTAAATGTGGTTTCAGGTCTCCTAGAAATTTAATCACAGCCTATAAAGACAGTTTGTTAACAAAAGTTGTGAGTTCGGGTTACATGGATGCAGCCATATGTTGTCACATCCTTAATTTTTGAGGACAATTTAGGAGATTGGGATGCAGTATTATAATAAGACCCAAGTGTCTGATTCCAGTCTTATCTTTCTCTGAAAATGAAGGTTAAAGCAAGTAATTCTTCAGTTTATGACTTGATGCACAGACTAAAATAAATCCCTTCTGAAGTTTGTTAAATTCTTCACACAGATAAAATTCAAAGTAAAGCTTTTCTAGGCTGCATTTTCCATTGCCCAAAATATTGGAGTTTATTTATTTATTGACTATAAACAACCAAAAGTTATAAATGCTTGAAGTTAGCATCCTCTGTTAACGTGCAAGCATCATTAGCATCACTGAAACAAGTAGAAATACCTACTGTGATTTAATAACTGTACTGGCTCATGGGTAGGAAATTCAGCTGGGTAACACCTTGCTGCAGACACTGAAGCTGAGAGCAGCACTGAGCCTCTTGAGCCTTTGTTTCCCTTGTAGGTAGCAACACTGAGGAGAAACAAAATAGCTCAGAACGTGAGGGATAAAAACAGATCATCTGAGAGCACTGGGCAAGTGACCTAAAACACAAGATGGTTTATTGTTGTGGGTTAGTTATTTTAATTTTGGGGTAGTCCTCAGAGAATGGGTGGAACTGTCTCTCCAGCCAGAAGAACCCGAAAGTGTATGAGCTCACAACAAGAGCATGTGGGATTTATTCTGTTTTGCTCTAATGTGAGACATTAAGCCACCCAGGCCTTATAAATAAAACCGACCTGTAGAAATTACCATAATACTTTCTGTAGCTGAAAACTCCAGGCTAACTCTGTAAAGAATGGAAATGTGTCTTTTAGAAGAATGAGTGTATTGGGTTCCCACCACTGGAAGTTGGATTTCAGGAAGGGAATGTACTGTGTGTGAAGACTGAAAAGGAGGTGTAGTTCAAGAAATTACGAGCCCTGTATGTTCCCCTTCGTTTTTATTCTTGGAAGAGAGTAGGGAAATGAAGTCTTGGCTTCCAGTGAAAATAAATTTCTGTTTCCTGATTCCACCTGTGTAACAACTGTGCTAGTCAATGGTTGGAGTGCAGGTTTTTTAATTCCCTCCCTGCCAGCTCCTGGGAAGAGGTATGTTGCCTGCCCCAGTGTTTGGAAGTTTATTGCCAAGGCTGCTTTTGATCATATTGTTTCACCTGTATTAGATCCTAACTCTGCTGTTGCTTGTGTACAAAAGCTGTGCTGGTAACATCCTCCCTTTTGTGTTAATTAGCTCACACTGCAGAGGGGTGTCGAGATATGGGTACAAGCTGCTCTCAAAGGGAAGAAAGCCCCATGGCTGGAATTAACCCCACAAAGCCACACAGGAAATCTGTGACAGATCCCAGAATAAATCCCAGATTTCCTGTCTCCTCCACTTGTGCTGTAACTACTTGTTAGTAACTACTACTAACTTGTGCTGAGGAAAGTGTTGTCCAATATTATCTTTCTTTTTCTGGTGTACTATTGCTTCAGTTTACTGCACTAGTTGCTGTCACACATCAGTCTGTGGCAGTTCATCCCTATGATTCTCTTTATGGTATTTTGTGGAACATGCATGAGGATTGTACAGTGTTAACAGTATTAATGCTGAGTACCAGTACTGGTACACTTTTAAACAAAATTTGACAAAAGGTGGTATTCTGAGTTAACCATGGAGTATTTGCAGGTAAAGGTAATTTATTGTCTGAGTCACTCTTCAAAATAAACTGCTCATGCTTCTAATGTAAATAGTATGCAGAGAAACAGGTTTGATGTGTATTAAGCGATAACTGCCTGTGCTAAGATATTGCTTCTATCAAAATGCAAGTTTCCTTTTTGCATATGCCACTTTGTAAGGTTGATGCATTCTGTTGTTAAGGATCAGTCCTTTTTAATGAATTATAAATTAATAGCATTATCAAGGGAAAGTGATTCATTGTGTATCTATAACTGAATGAGATGCTCTAAGGATTTTATGACTTTTACTAGGGCTGGATGAATAGCAACTGGAGTAATTTGGTTTTCTCCTTAGGTATTTCAGATGTTCACATATTCAGAGGTATTGCTGAATGCATGATCCTTTTTTAGATATTTTGCCGCTAGGTTAAACTTTAATAGTTTTCATTCTGTGCTTCTCAATTTGCTCTCATATGGTTCTTCTTTAGATAACATTACTTGTACAAATTCCAACTGAAGCAGAATCAGTAATCTTTAGCCAGTCTTGACAGCATTTCTAATGCAGTGCAGCTATGGAATTTCATTGCATCTTCTCTTCTTTTGAAATTGTAGCTAAATAACTGAACAGAAACATGGGGGGAAATGAGCTTTGCTAAACACCCTCTTCTTAATTTATAGGATGACATTTAGAGCACTTATTAGAGGCGTAATTGTTTTGAATGCAAAACCTCTGTAGGCTTCTGTGGGAAATTTTGTAAGCAGGAAGCTGAAGGTTTGTGATTTACTGATGTTTAAAAATGAAGTGTAACTTCCAGCCCAGTGCAGAGACAGACACGGGGTCTGCAGGAGTGGCTTGAGTGTAACCTCAGTGATGCTGAGCCACAGAGATACTCAGGGAGAGCTGCCTGGGCATCTGAGAACTCTCTCCAGCACTCTGGGTCCCAAGAAGCTTTTTAATGAGGCAGACATGGGTTCACAAGAGGGCTGGTGATTTGCCACATCCACCAGTTCCTTCTAAACCAAGATCAATGAGCACTGATGTGCAGAGAGCCTTTCCTCTGCAGGGACCAGCAACCTCCAGCTCACCATTATCCCTGGTGGATCCTGGCTGGCTCCACGCAGCTGTCTGTGCACCATGCAGTCTGCTAACCATTTGAGCCATGTTTTTTCCATGACCTTTACTGTCCTAGTTCCCATTTCAGTGGATAATGGAGAGTCAGCTGTATTACAATTGTTTTAACATGGTTACTGGTTACTCTTTGTGGTGGGAAGGATTACTCTTTGGGGTCAGTGCTACCACTGGTGGCAACATCTGCACTGATTCTGAACACACTGTGCCCTGCAAAATAAAACAGAACCTATCAAATTAAGGAATGACACTGCTCACATGAGCCCTTTACAAGGCAGAAGGATAATGAAGATTTGAAGGATAATGGTGTCCATTTTCCCCTTTACAGAGCTTTAATGAACATGAGAGCGACATGGCACAGATCCAGATATTGAACCCCAGTTTAAATCAGTGTAAAGAGCCACACTCTTAAGCCAGGTGGTTATCAAATTATTAGACTGTAACACAATATTAATAGAGTTATCACACACGAGATAAAACTTTAGCCTGAATATGCATTTGAGAAAGGACACACTGTGGTTTTTCATTAATTTTTCATTGTATGAAAGAGAAATCTATAAATATCCTACCTGTCATCTCCTGATTTCAGTATTTGCTACTCATGTTGTATAAAGGAGACTGATAGTTCAGAGTGGACTTCAAATAAGGTGTGTGAGAACTGGCACCCAGTCTTTGAAACAGTTTTCTGTGGTTGCTTCATTTCTGAGCTGGGGATGCCAGACTACAGGAGCTTCCAGTGTAAACCCTGATGGGCACAGAGATAACCATGTTAGCCTTTCAGTTCCTCTTACCAGGGCATCCAGGAAATCAGTCCTGAGGGAAGGCAGAGTTTACAACTCTGAGTATGTGGTTCAGCATGCTGAGGAGCCTACAACAATCTGCAAGGTGGATGCAGTTGGGAGAGGGATATGATAACATGGTATCTGACAACTGATTAAGAAACTATGTACTTCCTACTTAGAGGGAAAGATGCTTCCCTTAGCACTTCCAAATTACTTTCTTTCATCTGTCACCCTTGATGTATAACCATGTTTACTATAATATATAAAAAATAGTATGAAGTGAATTTTCATCCACTTGTCTAAATCAAGTAAGTACATTCACAGGAATGGAACAGTCTGCCCAATGACTATATTAATAGGTATGATCATGAATTAACAAGATTAACAAAAGCAGAATAATAATTAATTATACATAAATGTACATGACAAACACTTTTGGTCTCATAGCACTTTGTGTTTTCCTTAGACTTTGAATATGGAAATGTATTTTCAAGTTGTGACTGTATATGAATGAGGACATCGCTCTTTCAATGCTGGAGATTTAGATGATACCAACAAATTTTTCTCACCCACAGTAGTCAATTCTGGGACCCATTACTTCACTCCTTGTTAGGATAGGCAAAGTGCTCCTCTTCCTCACAGTGCAGGGATACATTACCCCAAATATTAGTGCCAGCTTCTGATTAGACCTTTATTAAGGAATAAGGGAGATAGCAGACTGGTCACAGGTCATCTTAAAGGAATAAATAAGTTTCAGGGACACAGGATTTTCACTGACAGCACAGAGCTCATTTGCTCTGTGTTCATTGGTGCCTCCTCTCTCTCTGTAATTTAAAAATACTTCTATGTCTCTGTAGCTGCAGAGTTGTTCTTACATCTGTAACGCTTTATCAGTCCAAAGTGATAGCAATTTATGTCCTTATTCTGATTGCAATTAAAACAAGTTAAAATATAAAGCAGCTTCAGAATATTGCATCTTTCACATAATATAATGTAATGTCATTTAATATAGTTGTTTACAATGATTCTGCCTGGTTAATGAAACTACATGCAACAGTTACCATCAGGTCTCTTTATGTTGTTTTTAGTAAGTCTGATTTCTTTGTGAAGAGCAGCTGTTATGTACTTGGACTATCTGAGTTCAAAGACATAATCAACAAGCCTCATAGATCTGCAGTCAGAAAGCAGTTTAGTTCTATGAGAGTAAGGATTAGAAATACCCCTAAGAACAGCTGGGTGCATCTGGAGAGTTCCACAGCCACAGTTTCTTTTCTTCATCTCATTACAGTCGTTGGTTTCTATTGTTATGTTTTCTTTCTACATTGATCTGAGATGCAAATACATTTTAAACATTCAATATAATTTCCCAAATGAAACATAACTGAATGCTTTTCAGGACTAAAGCAAAATATAATCACCATGTAGCCATATGCATTTCACAAAGTAAAGAAAAAGTCAAATATTATTTGCTTTCTATAGGGATATTGGGGCATATGCATAAAGCATTAATAATGCATATCATAAATTACAATCAGTTAAAAAAATAAAATTGTAATCAGCAACATTTAACACAAGCACACCATTTCAATTTTGTATGTGTGCTGAAGGATGTACACATTCAATTCATGTAACAGTTGCCTGCAGAAGTGCCACCGAGTCAGCACATAGAATAAGAACCATTCTCAATTAACTGCCTGAAATGGTTTTCTTTCTCCTAATACCCCTTTATCCTTTATGTGCACTCAGTGCCTCTTTCAGAGATAAAGACAACCTCTTATTTTAGTATCGTCCTGATTTACAAAGCAATTCTGCTGGGCAAGATGGAGCTGGATTCATAGCAGGTTTCTGCAGGAAACATGAGTCAGGAGTTGTAGCAAGTGCTCACCAAGGAGCTGCACATTCAAACTGCCATGTGCTTTGCAGGCAAAGCAGGGGGCTGCAGGGTCACCTCCAGTAAGCCCATCCCACTTTGTCAGAGCATGCCTTTCCTATATGCAAAAGCCCCAGGGAAGAGCACCAGTTTACCAGGGAAGGGTCCTGCTGTCTGCAGGTGGATGCAATCCCTGAGCTGATGAATATGGTGACTTTGGTGGCAGGGAGGGAGGCAGGATTTGAGGCAGTGCAGCTGCAGTGCTTTATCACAAAGCTTGATAATATACCTACTTCTTGAGCTTACTAGTTTGTGAAGCTGTTCATATGTCAGCACTTGCAGTTTAAGATTCCTCAAGTCCTTAATGTCATGAACTGTGTGGAATTACAGTGATATTTCCCTCCCAAATAATCTGTGCCACTCAGCAATCTCTGTACAGTAACCATCCAAAACTGTTGGGTACGATTTCTTTTCCTCAGTTGAGTATGTTTTACTCAATTAAATGCAAACATGTAGTAAAGTCCCCTAATTGCTGATCACTTTTCTTTATTTTGTTTAATAATTATTTTCAAGGATAAATTTTTAATCATAGAACTTAAAAGATTTTATAAATATTTACCCTTAAACCACACGTATTCAGTGCTTTAATGTAGGCTGATAATAATTTGTGTAGTATTCTTTGGAAAGGAAAATAAATCACTCCTCTTTTAGAATAATCTGTTATTGTGCCACTTTGTGAAAATAATTTTATTAATTATTTTCCCAAAAAGTGTGAAAAAAATTAACAGTAAATAATCCAGTACAACTGCTTAGACTACCAGCCGTGTGCCAAAAGCCAGACAACAGAAGATGACTTTATTTGCAGAACTTTTTAGCCTAAACTCTTTTTAATCTTCAGAGGCATAGAGGCAATAACCCTTGCACATATTTGCAATAGGTAAGAAAAAAATTTTTTTTTTCCTTCCAATTTGTGGTTTTAAAAGAAATGCTGTGGTGCTTGACTTGATGCTTTGGAATCACAAAAACAATTTTTAGCTTCGTTCCAGTGAATGTCTTCTTTTGGCAAGGTTTATTGCTTCTAACAGACTGACCCCATCTTAATAATCTTCCAGAAACTTTCTTGGTCTAGAACTGAGTTTGGAGTTTGTTCAGAGTTAAAAATCAATATTCACAGTGGAAGCAGTAGCCGTGAGTAACAGCGTCACCCCTTAATCTGCCTTCTGCCCTTCTTTGTGCTGTCTTTGCTGTTTACTCAGTGTGAAGAAGAAACTAGATCTCAAAGCTACTAAAACTTAATTTTTTAAGACATTCTTCTCTCTGAAACCACCACTGTCCTTTACTGAAAAGGCTGCTTTATGTAGCATCCCTGTTGTCTAATGTTCATAAAATGATAATGAAAAGAGCAGGGCATATCTGCTGAGTCAGCTGTTGCTTTATTATAAACCCAGCTGGGGGGGGGGGTTGAAGAGGGGGGGAAGTAAAAATACTCTGGTGTAGAGAGTTCATTACAGAGTCAGTTCAATAAAACTTGTGCTTCCCAGTCCTGGCAACGCATTTGGACATTTCAAAGGGCTTGATAAACAGCAATAGCCTTGTCTCCCACACATTAAAGCTTCATCAACGACATTATATGAAAAGAAGAAAAACCTGGCAGAACAGTAAAGCAAAGGGTAAGGTGTTCCTTAGATGGGTCAAGGTGCTCTGAGTTCCTCTTGCTTCACTGAAATAACAGCTTTTTTTTTTCCTTCTGGCAGCAGAACATCTGTAACCTCTGCCTGTGTCGAAGCAGCACATCTGTTCACAGTTATGGGTCAGTACCATAAGGGAAGCTTAGCTGTGCAGCACTCAGAGATGCTGGATCATAGCTCACAAAAAGCATTTCTAAAACTTTAATTAGTAGAGGAACAGGAGGATAAAATGAATGCAAATCAGATCCATGAGAGTTAAAACCCCAAACAACTGCTTTCAACCTGATGAACATCTAGATAGGCAACAATCATAGGGTTTTTATTCAATGCTGTATTTTTTTAATTGATTTTGGTTAAAATTCCTGATTCTAAAAAATACCAAGGAATAAAATTTTTATCAATAATGCAGCAAACCACATGATGAGCCTGGTGATCATACGGAATTCATAACACAGCATATTTTCTGAAGTCATTCCTGTCCTGTCAGCCCACAGCTGTTGCAGTGTTTCCCTCTGTCAGGTAGCTTCTTGAAAATACTTTTAGTTTTAGAAGGAATAGCATACAGTACATTATAACATTAAAATCAGTTTACTGTTGCTAGAGTTGCCCTGTAAAAAAACACATTTATTTGTTTTCATTCTCTTACCCCTGAAAAAATATTTTGAGAGGATTAAGGTGTGTATTTTCAGTCCTAAAATATGTAGACATATGCAGATGCAGCTTTCTAATTATAATATCTGCCCTGGATTCAGTTAGTCCAAGTCTGCTTAAATTGGGAAACAAAAATATTTTGAAAGAACAGTAGCACTGAAACCTCCAGCCCTGTGGCAGGAACAACACATTAGAAGGCAATTTAGAAAACTAAAATTTCAAATACCTTTGTGTTTCGTAACATCACCTAATTACTTCATTCAAAAGAATTAAGGGACTTGTTTTGAGACATACTAATACTAGTACAAAGTAGACTAAGCTGACATTTTCCCTTGGATTGGTTCTGCTTCTTGATAACCTTAAGTGTGGCCTGGACCTTGCTCTCCACCTTAAACCCACTTCATGTAGTCCAGTTTTATTGCTGTAAGTTAGAATCAGCCCATAACACTCAAATTTGACTGTAGGATGCCCCACAATCCAGCTGCTGGAAGGATGGTGGTCATCTCTCTCTAAAATAGGAAATTACACTTCCATTTTCCTGCTTCCTCAAAGCACAAGCACTTCAGCATTTAAATGTTCTAGCAGTGTCTATTTTTTGACCTCTGAATTCCACCACAAAGCCCTTGAAGGAAGGTCACTGCCATAGACAACAGCTTCTAACACACCAAAGGTTGTAATTGCTACCACAAATTAATCTGATGACTGATCTTTCATTCTTAATTGATAATGGTGACTTGTTACAAGCCATGACATTGTATGCATTCATTCGTGTGGCAAGAAGGGCTTTATAACTTCAGGAAATAATGTATAAAATATGACTAGGACATAAAAATGTCTAATTTATTTACAGAACAACACTTGGGATGTTTATAATGTACTCATCTCTGGCTTAATGCTCCTCTAATAGCAATTAATAAAATCCCCGCCCTTCCCAAAGTTCAAAGGGCAATAATGTTCTTGCTGAGTAAGTTGTAGCTGAACCTGTAGCTTCTGAGACTTAGTAATGTACAGGGAAATTTTGTCTCTGTTGAGGGAATTTTGTCTGCTATGTCTGTCCAATCACATACTAAACACTAGAGAGTCACTACTCCTGCTCTGATGCAAAAGCTTGAGCTCATGCACAGTATTTATGCAGTTAGATATGGAGAAATTATGTAAAGATTATTGAACTGTACAACTCTGTCCTTATAATATGCTTGAATATCAGCATTTTTTCCTGTGTAAAGTCCTGGATAGCTTCAAAGTGCATAAAAAGAAAATTAACATTAGTAATCACACTGAGTCAGCATGTAAAACCTGACAAAAACATTAAGGATTTGTAGTTCTGTTAATAAATAATGGCAGATGAATACTTACAGATATTTGAATAATAACATTTTAAGGTTTCAATTGACAGTAAAGCTCTAAATGTGAGACCATGGGATGAGAGGGAAGAGCTCTCAGCATGGATCCTGCTGTGTTGCATGTATTCTGTTAGGTTTGTGAGTTTGATAAATGAATTTTCAGAAAACTGCCTTCAGACATCACTTTCCAAAGGCCTTAGTGCACAGAGCAGCTGATGCTCTGTATGGATTGCTGGCTTGCTCTGAACTGTGTGCTCCTGCCTCTCGATTTGATGACCAGCATTGGTTAATACCTCACCTGCAGTGCAGACACCCTGCAGCATGTTCAGTTTTGCACACATTGCTGCACTCATGAGGGCTTCAGCAGTTAAGGCTGACCTTGTGCTGTGGGAAGAAGCAGATTAATCAGTCCACTTTTTCCAACTTTCCACAAACAAGCTACGATATGGGGAGACTTTTTGCAAATAGACACAATTGTATTTCTTTACTTCCCAATGTTTTTGAAGATAACTACATTAAGACTACCGGAAGTACTACAGAAATAGAGCCTACATAAAAAAATATATTACTTGCTGGGCATAGTCTAGAGAAAACAGCCATGACAAGCATGGTTTTTAGAGGATGAGCAGAAACTCAAGCATAACAAATGTTATTGCAGTTGCTCTTATGGCACCAAGGTCAGAAAGTTACACAAGAGGCAAAGGGGGCCTAGTTATAGAAAATAGGTCTCCTACTAGTTATTGCTGTGCACAAGTTGAGGGAGAAAAAGAGCCTGTCTGTGATCATAAAAGAAATAGAGCCTGTTATCTGCATTAACAAGCTGAGGTTAGAATTAGCAAATACAAACTAGGAAAAATTGATCAAAATATATTTGAAGGCTGTGAATCAGACTGAAGGAGTTACCATAGCTTATGCAGTTAGATTTCAAGGCTTCTTACAAGAGCTTGAGTTCCTCTTAAAATATGGTTTTGGCCTCAATGAGTAGGTATGCTTCTGGCTGGAGATACCAAAATCTCTAAATACACTATGGGCTGCAATGGCTAAAACAAGAGTTGTTGCATGTATTTCTTCCAGGTAAGTTTCTGAGCAGGTAAGTTTTCATGCTTGCTCTCTTAGGAATCTGGCCTTTCATAGCAGTTACTGTAAGACATGTAGCAAGGTCCTTGTTAACTTCAGGTTTGCCTAATTACCAAACAGTACAACAGCACAGATAACATTATACTGAGCAGAGTCATTCAGAAAATGTATCGGAAAGTTTCACGTGCACCTGTGTGCCTTGGATGTGGTCAATGCTGCATGATAAAATACATTGGAGAAACCTGTAAAGACTCCTTCTGTAAATGCAGTAGCTCATGGAAAAGAAAGTGGGGAAAAGTGTTGAGAGTAGTCAAAACGTGGAAGGCAATGATTTATATTGATGTTTAAGGCTGGAGAGAAGCATGTGATTGTTTTATCAAACATTAGGAGTTTTCCCACAGAAACTTGGCTGTTTTTCTTGATAAGTGCACAGCTGACTAGTTGCTTTTCACTCTAGCAAATTGATAGCTCAGTTGTTGATTGATAGCTCAGTTTATTTCAGAAGTAGCCTTCTTGCTGCAGATGCAGCTGTGAATTCTAATCAACTGAAGCAATTAACTGCTATCTCTGTGGCTGCAGAGGAGCCAACTGGAGAACCAAATGTACTGAGAACAGTCTTTTGCAGATAACTGAGAAGAGCGAAATCATGCCTAACATTTACTCCCTATAACATTCTCCTAAGTTCCAATATTTAGTAACTGGATTTGTCACTGTATTACTTGATCAAGATTTCTATTTTTACTATATTTAATTTTACTTTTTTGGGCAATCGGTAAGTGGGATTAAACAAGGAAGACCTTGTACTGTGATTAGGTTAAACAACTGACTTCCACATTTTAGTCTGGATACAATGTAAGTATTCCATGTCCCAAATCAGGGTTTAAAGATTGTTTTCCACAGGCTTCAGTGAGAGCAATCTTCATACTAGGAAAAGGTAGAGTAGTTGGTGGCAAAGTGATAGAGTAGATAAACACATAATGTAAAACATTTGCTTTCCATGAGGAGGGGAGCCAAGGATCTGACCACACACCACCATTCCATAGCCCCTGGCACCATTTCAAAAGCCTAAGACTGTTAACCCTGGTATCCTGAGCAGAACCCATCTTGGTTAAATACAACTTGCCAATATTAACTTCAGTTTTCCTTTCACCTGGTTGTCATGGGGTTTTATTTCCTGTCCTAGGCTTTCATTTCCTGTCCTATGTCACAGCCATACTGCTTTTCTTTTTGAAATGTATTGTAAAAGAGTGGCCAACTTTAAGATTCTTCACAGTTTATTTCGTCCTGATGGCTGCAGATCTTAATGAGCCTCGTCCTCTTGAGAAGGATCCGAGACCAATTCTCCAGACTATGACACGTCATATAAAGCCCAAAGTCAGTATATCAAACAATAATAGTGTGAAAACTTTTCAGGATTATGCCTTTGTCATTTGGTGTTCAGATACAGAGGTCTTAGGATTTCGCCCATGGTAACTGCTGATACTGATAGTCCTGTGAGTAAGAAGAAGAGAAAAGCAGATGTAATTTTTCAGAAGTGATTAACTACAATATAAAAATAGTAGCACTGAGTACAGTCGGTGGCCTATAATATTCTTTCACACACAATTTTTCACTGTAATATCTGTTGAATTCTATTCTTACTGAATGGAAAAAAGTATCAGTTAAATGAAAAAATTATGATCAACTATTTAAGCAAATGATGATATAAAAAGTTTATCTTCTATAAATGCAATAATATCCCTTCTTTTTTATATTTTATATAAAGAAAAAGATTTTTCTATAAAAATCATATATTAAAAAGTCAAGTTTCATCAACATTGACCATACCTCTTACAACTGCCACCCTTAAGTACAACAAAGATCCAAAATAACTGTTACAACACTTGCTGTTACTCATATTTTTATTTTCATTATCTCATTTGCATGATCCATTTGCAAACTGATAAGAGAAGGGAATTGTGCCCATGTTTCAAGAGCTGGGGCCTGCCTGGCCTCCAGCTGTTCCTGATCTTGAAAATTGCAAGGCTGTAAATCAGCAAATTTACCAGAATAGCTGAATTGTGCTGGCTTAGAATTGAACTAGAATAAATTAAGGTTTGCTGAGCATTTTAATCTGGCAGCAAAAGAAATGGTTATTGATGCTTATGTTTTTCAGTGTTCAGATAAACATTTAGGAAGTATTGAGACATGCTCAGGACAATATAAGAATATATACAAATACATTCACTGACATGCCTGTGAGTAGTGTTGCTTGGTGATTTGCTAAAATTGCTCATCAAATACTTATTAGGTAATTTTTTTCCTTTTTTCAGAACATGGCAAAAATAAGGTTGATAAGGACATTTCTACATTCTAAAAAGACAATACCCTGATATGTAAAGTTAATCTTGCTTTTGGAGCAGAGGTGAGGGAAATGATTGTGATTTAAGTATTACTTTCTTTTGTATAAAATGAAGCCCGTGCTCTAGGCTACTAGAATATACCTCCTAATTGAAATCTAGTTTAGGGTTGCTTTAAAGCACATCTTTAGCTTCAAGAATTCAACCAAGTGTTTTTCTGGATCACATGTTACCGTTCTCTTCTAAAATACCCTAAATCTCATCTTCTCTCAGTGGTGTGCAGTTCCTGCCAGGGCACTGGAGGGCACTGGCCCTGCTCAGTCTCCCTGGGGCCTCCAGCCACACACCCCCCTCTTGTCCATGAGCCTGGAGACCCTTTCCAGCTCAACCCAGAGCCATTCCCAGTGCCTGACTCCATGATAGGAGTGTCTGTCCACATCCTTGTCTGGCCCATGCCTGTGTCCAGCCACAGACACCAGTGCTCCAAACTCTGCTGTGCAGACTGGTTCTTGGCCTGCCCCTGGCCCTGCCTCGTGGCTTTGGCCTGCCCAGCAGTCTCTGGGCTGTGCCTGACCCTGGTTACCAGCACTGAGCCTGATCCTGACTGTTGACTTGTGTTGCTGGCTAAAACTCATCCCTGCCCATCCCTGTGATCTTCCTCAGTGCTGTGGAGATGTTCAGGCTGCCGGCTCTGGCACTGCCCGCTGTGCTCAGGGCAGCCCCTGCCCTCACAGCTGCGGTATTGCCCTCAGCTCCCTCCCTCGCACAGCAGCAGCTCCTGCTGCTCCCTGCTACCTTCAGCAAAGCAGTTCCCTTGTTTGCTTGCAGAACTCACACCTGGGTCACCTGGTAATTTCAAATGTACTGTCTAATGACATGGTAAGGAAATTTTGGGCTTAAAAATCCATTCAGCATGGGCAAGAAGTTTAAACTCTAAAATGAGCGAGAGACTTCTTGAGTCACTGAATTCAGAATCCAGCAGTTGAAAACAGCTGTATTTCATTCAGAGTAGTCCAGAGAAGATCTGTTCTCTTTCCTCTCATAGATGTTAAACTGTATAACTTCCTTCAGTGTGCAATAATATCCATCCAAGCTTTTGTGTGAGACAAATTGTGTGGTGTGGGTTACATAGAGGAAAGCAGACAGGATGGGGAAAGGCAAGCCCTTAAAATCTGGCAAAGTTAATCCCCATTTATCCAAAGTTAAATTAACTGCCTTTGGATCAGTACTATGTTGTTTTGTAGATGTTCTTTCTCTGGTTTCAGCTTTTAATAATCAAGACAGCTTTCCAGGAGTTGACTAAGCCATGAGTCCAGCTCTTTCACTTAATTCTGTTTGGAAAACTGATTCAGAATTCTAAAGCCAAATTCATATTGGGTCAAGCTCCGGTGATGGCAAGAAATTTCCACTGGTGCAAATTTGACCTAATATTTGAGCCATCCCTTTATATTGAGCTTTGTGTGTGCCAGCCCACTAGCAGGTGGGTCAGAAACAGTCTATTCATATGGTTACTTATAGCTATAAAAGCACTAATTATTTTAGACACATAGATACTGGTAATGTTTATGATAAATTTTGTTTCCTAATTGCTGTGACTAATGTTTACATCATTGCTATTTCCAAAAAAATAAAAATCTCCCCTTCTATGCCCTAAATCCATTATGTTTTATTTGCTATCCTGGCACAGAAGAAATTTCAAGAGGGTAAAAATAATTTCAGGATAGCAAAATGCCATGGTGTTTTTTTTTGTTCCATCCAACAAACAGAGAAGTACTTTAACTGCAAAATACTTGGTCAAGATGTACTGCTGTACCCAAATAAATTCCCTGTGTTTGCCAAGAAAAAAAACAACCCTGTAGAACAAAAGAAAGTTTGGAATGAATAAAAAATTCAATAGCAGTAGATACTATCAGAACTGCTCTTTTACTTGAAAGGAACATGAAAAACCTTTTGTAGTGTTCCTATTAAACTCTTAGAGGACACCAGCTTCTCAGAAAAGCCCTCCTGTTTGTAATATGTGTGCATGGCCATTGACTCCCATGCTGAAAGAGACTTAATATCTCAGTTTTAACCCACTATGTTTCTGGTTTTTAACATAATCAGGGATTTTAAAGTCTGTAGCAGTGGTCCAGTCAAGCACAGTATTGTCAGTAATAGTGGTGAAAAGAACTCCTACTCTTTCAACTCCAGCAGTTTGCTCCATGCCACAGTCACTGGCCCCTCAGTTGTCACAGAGGTCACAGCCAGGCCATGAGTGGTACCAAAGAACTGTGTTTAGGAATAAACACACATTATTTTGATTTTTAAAATTACTATTTCATCCACATCTGACTTTAACCTCTTCTCTCTAGCCAGCTGGATCTGGGGTATTACCTTTATTTCTTGCCGTTGACCAACTGCTAACAGAGAAGTAAAAACTGTAACTCCGGATGTTCCCAGTTACAGATTCCCTTTTAATAAGGAAAAGCTCTTACATATTTTGAATGGAATATTGACATCTGTTTTGACAGTATTGGTTAAGTGTTTTCATAGTAATTATTCTTGAAAAAGGAAAAACAGTTTGAAATGCTGCTCTAGGCTGAGTTCCAACTGGGATAATTACATGCTACTCTCTTTAATCCCCCTCCAACGTTGTCTTTTATGATATTCCTTAGCTGCTGTCTTTAAACAATTGTTTGCTGCTGCTCAACAGAAGCCCCTCTTCCTTTCAGGGAGGAATACACAGTTTTTGTACACCATTATGTCAGGCAAGGAGTCCTGTAGTTTCAAAATTGCTCAGTTTTGCTCTCTATACCTTCAGGCAGAGCACTGCTGATCCAGAGCAAATCCTACTCCAGCTCTTCTCATACTGAATCTTAGCACACCTCAAGCTGGAAGGATCATCCCATGGTGTACTTCCCTCCTTTTAAGGCAAGAGGAAGCTGAAGTAAATTCTTCAACATTTATTGAAGCAATCCAGATATTTTATTCATTAGCTGTGGTGACTTTTTCTAAGCCAAAGACCTGTGAGTCTGCTTTTTGCCTGAATGTGCTGTCTAAGAAGCAAGACAAACTGCTAATAGCGTTGTGCACAGGTAATACAACATAATCAGAGAGCTCATTTATTTCACCTTCTCAAACATATCACTATGTCTCTAATCCTTGCTTAGTTATGCCAACACATGAATGAAAATTACTTTGAAATTCTTATCCACAAGGAGTGCTTGAAAAATGAAGCATCTTTCTTTCACTGTGATTTAGCCCCCATATCAGTAAATGGTCCTCCAGAAACTAAAATATCCTTGGTTCTGAGGCACCTCCCCTCTGTTTCATGGTTGAGATGAGAGTCTCGTAGCTATCTCAGAGAGGGAAAGGCTGTTTTGTTTCCTTCAGCCAAATCAGTAGCCTTGTTTTCAGAACAAAATGTCACTGATGGGAATAACAGTTCTTTTTGGTGAGAACTGAACTGGTTGGCAGTGTAACAGTTGTGATAAACGTCGCCTCTGTGGTTTGACTGAACCAAAACAACCTGGCATTTCCAAGAATTAAAATGCAAGCAATGAAGATTAGGCTGTATTTAAAAAAAAAAAAAAAAAAAAAAAAAAAAAAAAAAAAGAAAAAAAATATANAGAGAGAGAGAGAAAAGAGAAAAAGGAAAAAATTGAATGCAGATAATTAAATTGCAGTTGGGGCAGATCAGATTCACAGCATAAAACCTGAGCCGAAGTCCCATGTGAATCCAAAAGGGATGAGTTAGCGACTGATAATGTAGGAAAAAAGGGACACAACCTTCCTCTTTGGAATTTTGACCCACTGATGTGGCATGGGTTCTGCCTCCTTGTCTCTTCCAGGAAGCTTAACTGCTTTCCATCTTTTTTTTCCCTTTCTATTTATTGGAGGCAAGGCAGGAACAAATCTGACTTAAGAACTGTACTGCGAACAACTGGTGAAATGTGGAGGGTATGGTGTTTGAGTTAGCAGAGTGTGCAGGATTTACTTCCTTTGGCAGAGGGCAGTGGGACTGAAAGGAAAAAACAGCTTCCTCAATATTGTGCCTTTTCACTGGCTTTTAAACCCTTCACTGAACCTGCTGACATATTGCAAGTTTGTGGAACTGCTTCACAAACTGTGTCTGGTTACTGATTGTTGTTGTCACAGTAATCAATCTTATAAAATTCTACTTCATCTCTCTCTTATTTTCACTGTAGTTTTGCTGGGATAAACTTTCCCATAGACTGAACTGTGAAGATGGGGACATTGGTACACATCATTCCTGGTCCAGTGGCTCCCATGGAGCTACAGTGGTTTATATGTTGGTTGATAACCCAGTCCGCTGAAGGTGATAGACACTGAAGGATGCAGGAGAATAATCTGGGATTCACAGGGGCTAAGGAAAGAGTAAAATGGGAAGGAACATGGAAGATGTGGTATACCGTGTTTCAAGAGTAGTTAACTGAAGAATCACATCTGGTACCATTGAGAAGGGAATTTAATATGCACCAAAATTGTTGCTGGAAGACCAGTGAAAAAGTTTAACCACCATAGTGGTCAAATTGGCAGGCTGTGTAAGAAAATGGACATTCTCCAGAGAATGTGTTGTCAAAAGAGGGGAGAAAATAGCATGGGCTAGAAGATCAATCCAGTTCCTAATATAAATGCCATAATAGAAAAACTATGAAAAAAAAAGACAAAATTATAGTGCATGTAACAGAGAAAACCATCACAGTAATAGTTCTGTCAATCAAATGTGTGTGATGACTGATTCAATAGCTGGGAAGTTACTGACATAATATAATAGCAAAAAAGCCTTTAGCAAATACTGGGAATTTCAGTTTGCTGCATTTTAATATGATAGACACGTGTCATTTACTTGTTAACAGCCCTCACAGAAGGTATCCAGAGAATGCAAAATGAAATTTTTGTTAGCTCCAATCATAATGATTCATTTGTAAACAAGCATAAAATCTTAGAGATATAAATACGTCAGTGATAAAGTTCTTCGAGAGTGATTCTTTGAGACCACTCTTAGTTTATGGAGCTCACAGATATAACTTTTGATTTTCAGTCAGAAACTTAGGGGAAGATTTTTAACAAAAAACAAAGCCAGGGAAGTTTCACTCTCAGCACAAAGTATCTTATATGAGAGGTATTATAATCTTCATTACAAAATATGTATCTTCTCAGACATTGATAATGAACACTGTGCATCCCGAAAATAACAGTTAATATTGCTTTTGATTCATGGAGAGGTTCAAGTGCTTGAAATCTGAGTGAATTTCCATGTTCAGACCAAAATTGGCATGTACACACCAACATTCACATGTATCTGCCCACACACAGAACTGTCTAAAATAATAAATTGCAAATTTTTAGGCTTCCAGAGATTTTGTAAGAGTAATTTTGATATTCAGGGCTCATCAAATTATTTCCTTTTTTTTTTTCAATTAAAAATAATCATCAATACAGAACATATTTTCCATTGCAAGCTGGTTTGCTTTTCAATAAAAAAAAAACTTGCGAAGGCCTATTTTGATATTTTCTAAACCCAATATCATTCCTTTTAACGTCATTCTTTTAGCTAATTAAAATGATTTAAAAATCTACTATAATCACTTAAATGTCTATCTCAATTTCACATAGGAGAATTTCTGAAATCTCAAGCATGGTCATGTAACAAAAGAGAGTTTCCAACCTACCTTTGGTTTCTATCTTGAGATTAATAAATGTGGTGTGGGAATTTCCACAATTTGCATCATCTACAGTCTCATTTATCACAGGCTGTATAAAATACTGAGCTTTGGTAGCATTTAAGGCTACAAATTCAAGAGAGGATTTCTGTGATCCTGTAAGTATAAAGATAAAACTGGGTTCCTCGGCTTTCGAAAAAACTTTCCATAAAGTGACTGTGAAAGCTGGATGTGTCAGGAATGCACTGTTTGGCCAGTTTATTTCCATGTGCTCATTTTTCAAACACAAATAGGCCTTTTGGTTGCATAATTTAAGACATGTGAAACCCAGTTGTCAGCAAAGAAGCAGTGTTGTGCTATACAAGAGAAATTGTTCTGCAACACATCATATCTGAAAGGGTTGCAGCTTCCTGTACAGTCTGAGCCACTGACTCAACAGCTGAAAGGGATGATTGCAATACCCAGAAAAAGGGCCCTAATATTGACAGTGTTAGTTTGGGAAGGTGTAGTTGTTGGGGTTTTCTGGGCTTTGGTTTTTAATCTTATGGTATTTTAATAAAATATGAAACATGGAAACAAACCCAAGTCTGAGGCAAGATTTTGAGACCTCCTGGGTAGTGTATTTCTGATCAGATTGAACTTCATCAGATATACCTGTTTTTCTAAGAGTGGTTATTCACAAATTCCAGTATTTTCCTGGCAGTTGTGTTCCCTTATTATTACCTAAGTTTTTTATAAATTCCATAGTAATGCAAGAGTTGGAGGAGCATTGGCAGTGGCCATTTAGGGACAGCACAGGGATGGAGGCTGGGATATCTCAGGTTTACCATTCCTGGTAACTGAATTGTTGTTATTTCTGAAAGCAAGTACCAGGAGAACTTGATATCCAGTGTGTCCACCCATTCTGAAAATCTGGAAGTAGCAGTTTTCTGCTGAAAAAGTAATGGTAGTGGACGGACATTGAGTAAGAGAGACAGATGGATAAGTAGAATGTGTAAAAGCTACAAGAGCAACTATTTAGAAAAGTTGACAGTTATAAATATAACACATTGAAAATTAATTTACAATGTTCAGCCTGTCTGTCCCACTTTTCTGTCTGGGACCTATGTTAACATTATACACTTAAGACATTATATCATTATTCTTATTTTAATGCATTTCATGCCCATAGATTTAATATAAACAGAGGTGCTGACAGGAGCTTCAGTTTAAACAGGTTTAAATGTGAATTTGACTTTATGATTCTCATCAGGGAAAAAGACTAAACAGTTTAAGTTGATTAAATTTTCTTAAAGCTGCAGCTAAATATAATGAAAGCCATTTGTGCATTTTTTTTGTAGGAAAATTGAGTGCCTCAATGTTAGTGACTGACAGCTTCATGCAATGAATTCTTTTCTTGTGAAACAGAGTCAAAACAGTTTCTATTTTTCATAAACTTCTGCTAGGTAGTTTCAATTTTCTGATTTTTAGAGGAAGCATAGCTTTCCCATTTAAGTGTGGGCTTATTAGACCAAACTATATATGTCAAATTACTAAAAAAACAGATCATACTAGATATTCCTTAAATATTATGTTTTCTTGTACTGTGGACATCACAGTGATCAATTTCTTCTTCCCTTTTTTAAAATTAAATTTCTCCTTTTTAAATTTTATTTATCAAGTGTTCTGATTAGGTAAAGCCTATGGCTCTGAGTCAGTCTGAATACCTATTTAAGCATGGACCAGATTCCAAACGTGCTCAGCCACATGAAAAAACATGGTGTGAACTTAGAAATAAGTCAATGAGTCAGGCTCTGGCTGAAGTTGGTGTGTGTTTATTAGGGGTTACTCTTGCACAGGAGAATTGTCATGTCCCTGCTCTGCAGCAAAGCCTTTTAAGCTACATGTAAGGGCAATACTGTATCCACATGCAGACTTTTTTGTAATCTTTTCCCTGGAACAGGCATTTGGGTTGCACTGCAGGGTAGATGCATTTTGAATGTCATTGTCTTCAGTCACTGAATGGAAATAAACCCTCAGTATTCCCAGTTGCCCAGTGTTCTCTGATTGTTGGTGATTTGCCCATCACACCCTCCTTGAGCAGAGGTAACTTTGGGACAAAACCCAGGTATATTGGCTCAAGGGTGAACCCCTGGGAAGGATAAAGTGCCACTTGGCCAGTCCAAGAGATCCTGAACTGCACCCACACACAGGTTCAGTGTTCTTAGAAGTGGAAATCTAGGAAAGCTTCAGCTTTATTTTTGTTCAGAAAGCGATTCATCCTCTTCCTGTTCTTGCAAATTACAGAAATATGCTTTCTTAAAAACTCAATTCTTTCTGACATGCTCTTAGGAATTATTTAATATTCTTGGCTCCAGTGTGCTATTTCATAGGACAGAAACTCAGAGACAAATGCTGTGTGTCATTGAAAGGGTTTCTTTTTGAAGTTGCCTGAGAAATCAGATTAGACATCACAGACTGTGTCACTTTTCAGTGCAGTTTATTAAACTTGCAACGTCTTGCTGCAAGTTTGTTTGACATCTTTTGCTCCCTTGGTGTTAAAAGTCATGCAAGTCCACTGATGTTAACTTTGGAAAATAACTTTCCATAATAAATCAGTTTAAATTATGTTCCTAGTTAAGTGATAACGTGGATTACTGGTGCATTCAAATACTTGGCCATTGGCTCCCTCTGACACAATGAGAATTCACATCACTGCTGTGTGCCTCAGTTTCCCTTCACCTCTCCATGTACTGATTATGCCAAATCTTGTGTTTAAGACAAATGTAGAAACTTAGAGATGGAAAAGCAAAATTGGTTAGCATCGTGTGTGTACTTAGCAGTTAAAATTAAATTTTTCTAAAATTAGAGTTATGTAGAAAATAAGAAAGATTCTCAGCTCTTGGTCTGCATTTAGGTGGACATTGAAAAGTCTTTCAGGTGTGTTTTCAAATCTCATGGTCCACACAACCTGCATTCCAACTGAGCAACAGAATCTCAGCTGTTTTTTCACCAGTCTGAAAACTTATGATTAACTCTGTCATGCTGTAATTTTTAAGGCATATTTTTGGCACCAGTTCTTTCACTTCTTGGCCATTTTTTGAGCATAAAATAAGACCATAGCAGCTTCCACACTTGCCAGGCCTGCAACAGGAAGTATCCTTAGGGATAACTGTCTCAATATTTGGAAACATATCCCTCTGGTGTCACTAGACTGCAAGTTTCCAAGGATATCTTTGGATTGTCCCACTATTAGATTTAGTCAGAGAGGTCAATGAGTGCATGGGAAAGAGGATCAGGAGAAGCACTAAAGGCAACCGCACGTAATGATTCATTTCAGTAAGAGATTTCACCCTAATGAAAGTGACCCTGGAACCAGCGCTTGGACTGTTGCCTCACAACTCTTTCAGGTACTATAACTTACAAAGAGTTATGTATCTAATGCAAGGTCCACCCTATTTCACTGAAATTGGTGCATCTGACAGAGTGGCTTGAAGTAATGATTCTCCTGGAAGCATCAGCTCCAGAGCTGCTCCACACACTTGTCTGAGCAGCAGCCAGGCTGCAGAGCAGGGCACTGTGTGGAGGGCAGCATTGCCCTCCCACTGCTCTCCTTGAGGGACTTGCCATGAAATTTCTCCTCACCTGGTGTGAGACACTGTCTTACAAGCACCAGCACAGGACAATAATCATGTGCTTTCTCTTGGAGAATGGAGATACTGAATGCGTGAATTTAATCAAGGCTTATTGTTTAGTAATGGAATTCATTTATATGTTTGCTATTACTGGAGACAGTGTGAAAAATCTGGCAAAAGATGGTATCAGGATTTTTGTCTTGCATAAAATGACCATTTCTCTGTCAGCTATCAAAGCTGTGAAAGCATGCTTGGAGCCACCCCAAATATAACATTGCTATTAACTTCCTCTTCACTTAGCCATAATTGCCTCATGAACTGGAATGTACAACTCAAATTGGCTTTCTTGGAGGACAGAAGTCTCTTCTTGCCATGTAGAATAAATTAATAAGTAGTAAATAAAAGAAAATTTTTAATAATAAGGAAGTTACTATTTCTGTGAAGACTTTCTAGGGGAAAGCAATAGGTGCAGGTTTAGAAAAGAGAGAGCAGAAGTGGCCTGTGACAAGACATTAAAATATTTGCTTGAATCCAATCCACCCACCCACTCATTTGTAAAACATGCAGTTAACCAGATCTTTAACAAAAGACAGATAAACAGCTGGACACCAAACAATTTGCAATAAAACTGGTCATGAATACTTTTTTCCCCTTGTTTGCAAAATTATATTGAAAGAGGAAAAGAGAATCATTCTGAGTGGCTTTTTTTAATGTATATTTTTAAAATGCGTTCACAAAAACATGCAATTCAGCAATGCTTTGGGCTGCATGTTTGTATCTGCAATATCTCCTCTGACAGCAAAGGCCACACAGGCTGCTTTGGGATATGGAGCTGTTCTCTCCAGATTTTTTTTTTT
>VYXB01003084.1:186160-220665 GCA_013397135.1 Pachyramphus minor | reverse complement strand
ACTTCTTTTGGATGTTATTCTAGGTCTTAATTCTAAACCTGTGCTATACCTCCTGTGAACAAGCCTACAACCAGAAGGACTGCAGAGGGCATTTCTCTTTAATTTATTGAAAACTTTTTCAGACATGGATTTTTTATTTGTATGTGTTAGTACATAAAAAGTACAAAAGAAGTTTTGAAATGCATTGGATGATTTTGATGCTGCCTCCCACAAAATCCTATGGTAATTAATGTGAAGGCTCCAAAACTATTTCAGTAGGATTGAATCTGATTGTAAATCCTTCAGGGATGAGGACCAGTTGCATATACCTGTAGCATTTTAAACAAATATCATTATTATAATCTCAGACTTCACTGCAATGTAGCAGATGTCCCAAAGCCTCTGCCCAAGCCAGGACAGGTGTTTATATCTAGAACAAATCTTTGGGAACCTCAAAGGGCTGGTTTTACAATCAAGTGTAAATGTACAGTGCAGATTTCTCTCCCCTCAGTCTTTCTGAGTTGTGAGCACTTGCTGAGCTCCAGATCCCTCTCCCCACAGAGTGGAGCCAGTGATGTGCAAGGTGGGACTCAGCTGATCAGTGCTTGGATGTAGCAAGGAGGATGTGGATGTCTGAGCATCTGGCTGTGCTTCCTTATGTCTGTGTTTCTGCCACAGTCAGTGGAGAGAAATAGGCAGATTTACCTCAGGGTGAGAGGAATTGGGGCCTAATAATGGCTGACTGTGCTGGTTTTGTTTCCAAACCTTTTCTGTCTGAGGAGTAAACTTGGGATATTTGTGGAGGAAGGGTATTTTTTTGCATTTTAAAAATACATAAAAAGTACCACACTTTTGATAAAGAAACTTGTCTGAGTGTATGGATACAGAGCACTCCCTAATCCAGCAATGAATGCTGCACAGGTATGCAGGTACAATTAGAAAACTATGTTGACAGCAAAAGTGTTAAAAACAATGTAAGAACTTCAGGATCTTTCATTACTATTATAAGTCCATGAAAGTATTCCAAAAAATTTGAGGAGAAGCAATGAAAGCAATTTAATAAAACTTTTCATATTAATGCCTAAAGTTGCATGAGAGGCGCAGTTTGTCACAAACTTCAGGCAAGAAACCTTATGAAAATTCCAAGCTTGTCTGTAGACATGATGCTAGAAACTACAGGGGTTTATTTTATAAGCATTCACTTAACCACTGCACAACAAAAATGTAACACTTCCCTGTTGCTGTTCTCACAGTTCATAACAGTGCATAGAGAATTCTATTTTGATGTTCTCAGAATTTATGCAATGTCTCCACTGAAGAGAATCTCTAATGCACTGTTCCTCTGGCATGAAGGAAATTGTCCCTCTCATGTTTGTTGGACTCGAGCAACCTTTTCAAAAAGGATCCCATACTGATGCTTGTGCTATTCCTGTGTCAGGAATTTTGCTCTTACTTCTCATCTTGAGAAAACTTGGAAAACGGCATTTCTGGATCTGCTTTTTCCTGCCAGCTGCCTTTGGTGTGAGGTTTTCTAAAGTCCTTTTAAAGTAAGAAAACAAATACTTTGTAATCCTTTCTTACTGACATGAAGCCCATGTACACCTCAACTTCCTCATCCTCATGGGGTGTGGTGAAGATCAGATGTCTTTTCTCATCCAGAGGTATCACACCTCTGATACCTGTGATTAATGTGGGATTTCCAGAGAGGAGCTCAGCCCTTATGATTTTCTTAGGCCTCCCATACCTTCTATATTGCAAACAAGCAAAAGTTAAAATTTTCAGACTTGTAGCTATCTCTGATCAGATAAACTGAACTTTGCTGTTTATCAAACCCTCTTAAAAGTTCGCCCTTTTGTAAAGATCATTTTCCAAATAATCTTTCCAAATAAACTACTTAGATTTCAATCATAAAATTCAGCCAAGCACAACGAGTGCTCTGCAGCACTTAGATCTCACTGAACTACATTTCTCAGCACTGCTGGGAGTCAATGATTAAAATCACTTTCCATCCCTGTAGACAACCACAAGTGGTCTAAAGTCTTCACAAATGCTACACATAATGAGTTTTCTTGCTCCAGCTCTCACTGATTATCTGACTATTGAAATGTTAGCCAAGTGTTTTTGATCCAGTTCAATACTCACTAAGGTTACTTTCAATGATAATATAAATCTAAGTTTTTACAGCAGAGTTTACTGTAATAATTATAAAAATTTTAAGCATGTCTGTCATAAGCTAAGTTTGATACAGCTAAATTCCTGTTCACTAATTAAACTGAGCAAACAGGAGACAAACAGGCTTTTCATCCAATGCTTCTCTGTCTTCTGAACTGTGCAGTCTAGAATTGCATCCCAAAAGAAATACATATCAACAATGTACTAAATGTGTAAACAGCTTCCAATGCTGTGTGTGCTTAATTTTAATCCCAGGAGCAATTCTGTGGAGGATTCATTTAGACACATAAACCTAAATTCAGAGAAAGAGGGTCTTTCATGCATATATTAAATTGCCTAGGTGAAATCCTATGGTTACTAGAAATGGAAATGCAGGTTCTAGGTTATTTGATATATCAGTTCATAGAAAGATCCCTTGTTCTTATTTGTGACTGATGTGATTTTTACTTCAGCAATGCTATAAATATTGTCTGCCTCGCTAAAAAAATGTATAGGGTAAATACAGTAAATAATTATGACTTTCATCATGTCTGTAAGAGCTGAAATAAACATCTCCTAGATGGAGCAGAGATGTGTATTTTCCTTGTTATACTGATTTCTGCTGGGACATTCTATGATTATACACAAAGCCTAACTGAAGATAGTATGGGGAGGGATTACCAGAGAATCTGGATATTGTCAACCACAATGAGTGAGGAACTTCATAAGCTGAGAAGTGTAAGTGCAGTTCAGGCTGTTTAAATACACCTGTTTATTACTGAGAGATCCTCCTAAATACAACAGGCTGCCTTGTGGGTAAATCCTTTCTCAGGATCAAAGCTTCAACAACTAGAAATGTTCACATCTGTTCTACTGAAGAATACATCCGAGTGCTTTCTTACCGTGTGGAATGCAGCCTAGCTCAGCCTTTGATGAACAGCAGACAGTTGTTCAACACCACCATTAAAGAGCTTCTAGCATAGTATCTTATGCCTGTATAAGCAAACAATTTGTCAAGCAGGAAAGAATCATTTTGGTTCTCTGCCATCTGCCCGTTTGAAAGCTTACTTGCAGCACAAACTGCTTAATTCTGCTCTTAGCAGGGCAGGAGATACTGTTGCCAAAATTGCTATCTCAATTGCCACATTATTTGTTTTTATTGCCATAGTTCTGCAGCTTTAAACTCCCCTGAACAAAATATAAATACAGACTGCTATGAAAAAAGGAGACCCAAGAAATCTGAAAAGACTGAAGCAAAGCTGTTCTCATTTGCATATTCTTATTCTGAAAACCCTGTGTTTCTTCTACTATAAAATGCCAGTGGGGAGGGATGTGTGAAAAATCAGGACAGAAGTTCAGAGTGAGATTGGAGAGAGGCAGAGAGACAGGTTGCTGAAATCAATAGAAAACCTCTCATTTATCACAACAAATGCTAATTATTTTTATGATCAGAGCATTCATGATTCTTTGACCACCACAAGTAAAACATTCTACAAACAGAGCAGGAGCTCCAGAGCACTTAAAGTCAACACAATACTTAGACATGTGAGAGAACATGAGTGAGATACTGTGGGTCAATATGGTGTCCAATGTACTTATAAAATATAATTCAGTGTCTACTGAGCAGATGAGGCAGCTTGGTGAGCACAGCAGAGCCAGTTTGGGAATTTCACAAAAAATGTTACTTTAAGGAATTAACCAGGTGTCAAAATGGGATGAGCCCTTTAGTAACACTGTGCTTTTACAGGGCTTGACCTGTGGTGTTAAAGAACAGGTAAATGTTCTTTAAAAAGTTTCAAGATGGTGCTATTACAGATGATACAGTTCATCAAATACTGTTGCATGGACCCATAACAGTGTCTGGGGCTTTTCTACTGAATTATTAATAGGTGGGTTTCCAATAGACAATTGGTTTTAAATACCACCTTTGTTTCTTAACTGGTTATGTGGAGGCATATATATATGTATATATGTATATATGTACATATATATGTACATATATATATATGTGGAGAGAGGTATATATGGATATATATGTCTTTTTTCCATATTCTCCTTTTCTCAGATTTTTTTTTCTGACCTGTATGTTGAGCTGCATGAAGGTTTTTAGGCAGAAACCTACACTGTTAAGTTTATGATTACTAAATAATAAGCATTTTTTGCTTTTTTGATAGCATATGCAAATTGTCTTTGAGGGTCAGTGTGACTGTTCTCATTTTAAAAAGAAATATATACATTTAGCTACCAGAAAATAATAACAAAACCTTAAATGCAAAATAAAATTCACTAAATGCAAAATTTAATACAGGCACATGGAAAATATTTGCAGTGTTTCCTTGTGGCTATAGCTAATAATAAATAGCTTTTCAGAACTGTTAAAAAGACATTGTTGTAACGTGTATTAGAACTGACAACATAAAGTTACCAGGGTTGGGCAGGATCATTTGTCAGTCGAAAATGCAGCTCTCTGCACTTACTACTTTTATGTTGTACATCATACTTGATTTTCAGAGCAGACTTGGAAAAGGCTCCAACCTCATAGAAGTCAGAGTGATCAAGTTGTCCTAATTAGGACTTTAATATCGAGTGTTCCAGAGGTTTGGCCCCACATCCATTCACTGGAGGAGTTTTGCAGCCTCTGTGCCATGGGAATCAGTGTCAGTTTATTAGCAGACAGCTTTTCGTCATCTTCTTTCCCCTCCTTGCCTATAAATACAGTTTAAAAAACACTTATATGACTTGTTTCAGAAAGTCATATATGTCAGGTGTTCCGTCCCCTGAAATACTTTCCTGCTAATTCTGTTCAGTGATCATTCTTCTGTTCTCCTCCTGCTCCCTTTTCCAATTGGTTCTTATTCCCCTGCCGTCCTTTCTCCTGATTCCTTCCCAGCAAGGAAAAAGCAGCAAGTGATCACTGAACCAAATGTTTTAGCAAATGGCTGACCCTCTCCTTGGCATTCAGCTCATGGAAGAGATTGAAAGGACCTCCCTGCCTGTGAAATGGGAGACAGAAGAGAGACCCCTGAACTTCATTCTGGAAGAGCTTGTCCATAGTCTGAATTAGAGGAAACACAGTAATGATTCCTGGAGGCTGGTGCTGTGTTGATCAAGTGTGGCTTTTCTTAGCTTGTACCACTCCTGCACAGCAGAGGCAGAATTGATCTCTCTTTGGATGCTTCCTATCCATGTTCCTGCTCAGCAGCTACTGCAGAAATAATAATATAAAAAACCTCTCTTAGGGTAGATGGGTGCACTTCTGCAAAGTCCCTTATTGTACAGCAGCAGCAGCCCACGTCAGTAACCTGGACATGTCCTTGTCTCACACTTGCAGTGCAACTGGGAATTCACAGTGCTGAAATTAAGAGCTCAGTTCAGCACTGGCGTGGATGTAATCGTTATCAAAAAAAGTTACTGTGTATTGAGGATATCTCTTGGCATTTGTGACAGTATTACTATTTGTTGCACACTGGCTTTCTGAAGCAAAGAACTAAACTTCAGCTCTCTGTCTGCCAGAACTCAGTGAATTTGGATTGGAAGTGAAGCTGCAGCACATACATTAATAATTTTCTCCAGTAACTTGTTTATTCATTCTCATTCTGCCACTGATGGGTCAGAGTTTTTGGCAAGAATGTCCTGTATCTGGCAAAGCCCCCAAGTTCTAGTGTGCAGTGTATTCATGTTGCACAGAACATACAAGCAGCAGTCTGCATAAATGCTTTCAATTGGATCCATCAGAAGTGATTTAGTGCTTTTGGTAACAAAAGTCCACGCAGTGAGTCACATTTTCAAGAGAGTTCAGTATTCAGCTGTTCCCAGTGAAATGATCACAGCCATTACCTGTGAGGCTGAACCTTTTGGTGGTGTGTGACAAAGGACTTGAGCTACCCCGAGCCTCAATGCCAGGCAATGAGCTTCTGCAAATGTAGGTTTGTTTTTTGGAGACAGATATTTAATTGTCTCCTTCTGTCTTTTTCCAAAAGATGATTCCTGCCAATACTTGAAAAATGGTGTGAAGTTTCAAAAGTGCTATTTGCTTCTTACTTCATGGCAAATTTGCCAATGGAAATTCCTCTCTCTTGAACTATGCTGATACCATGGGGGTGGCATTTTGTAAAGGGAACTCACAATTAAGTGGGGGAAGGGGAGATAAAATTTCTTATATTTTTCTGAAAATTATATTATGGATCCGAGTTTTCAATTTGCTCTGGATGTTCATATGCTGCAAGACTGCAAAGAAAAGGCCCAAATTTGCAGGTTTTACTTTAATGAAAGTCCCACTGAGAAGGAACATGGAATATTATTGTTTTTCCAGACCAGTATTTTTCTGTATTTCTACTATTTTTTTCTTTCTAACACATAGCCCGTTAGAAGTGCCCTGTGGCTGTATTTATGACATGAAGTAGAACAAGTAGATTTGGTTGTGTATTTTGTAACTGAAGCTGCACCACTTTCTACCTTGTTGGTTATGGAGTAACATGATGCCTGATTTGACTAATCTAATTTCAACCATTAAAAAAACAAATGTGGGGGAAATGCAGTAATTGACAAAACATAAATGATTATTTCCCTGAAGCCAAAGTGTTACTATGTAAAAATTAAGTTATTCTTTGATTAGAGATTCCAGGATCAGGTTTCTCTCTTTTTTTTCTTCTGTATTTGTATTTTGGTAATTTTTGTTCTTTATAAGTTTTGAGGAAAATATCTAAGCAATTTTTTTCATATTCTTACCTACACACATAAGCAAAAATTGTCTGTTTCATTAGTCATAAAATAGGAGGCCTTTTAAAGTTGTTTTTTATACAAAATTTATTATCCCAGAAGCTATTTCTGCTCAAGCTACAGCCAAGCAAGAAAAGGAAAAGTTATATGTCCTCTCATTTGCAGGGGACTAACCAAGTAGAAAATAAAGAAAATTTTGTTTAGAGAAGAAAATTTCCTTTGTTTTTATTCTCTACTGATTCTACAGTGAATCTGTTTTTAAACAATTAACAGAGAGTACCAAAGCCTCCCTCTTCACAATCAAAATATTCCTGTCTAAACCAAACATGTATGCCTTCTGATATGAAGCCTTCAGTTCTTAAAACATAATCAACAAACAAGAAATATTTACCTTTGGGCCTGGAACAGGAGATACAGAACTGTGGCCATAGAGTTCTTTGCAGCTTTCCCAAGAAATCTTACCATTCTGCCTTTTACTTTTTAACACTTGTATTTTAAGCATATATTTTAGACTGCTATACCTGCAGAGTATTTTGAAACATATGTATTCTAAATATTTGCTGGGAGATGTGTCATTGCTTGTCAGTGTCACAGTGAGTATTAAAATAAAGGCTGTTTATGGGAATGGAGAGACCTTGGCCCGTTCCCATTCCTGTCACTGAGTGCTGGGTGACCTTGGGCCAGGCACAGACTCTGGGCTTCCGCTTGACTCCTCTGTGCAGGGCTGATCCCAGTACCTTTCCTTCATGGATACTCGTACAAGGTCATTCTTTGAGGGTGTTCTGAAAGTTGCTTTTCTATTCCCCATCACCCTCCTCTCCATCACTCCTGTGAAGTGGCTGAATACTTAAAATTTCAGTGTCTCTAACACCTACAGAGCACAGACAACCAGAATCTAAATTATCACAGGAAAAAAAAATTATTTGAAAAGCAATGTAGGAGTTAGATATGCAAGAGAAGAGAGCAAAGAATTGTAAAAGGTGCAAATGCTCATTAAGTGCCACCTTTCTTTTATAGTCTCTCTGTTCTGTTTCAAAGGAATTGATAACTGTTCCCATGGATAAAAGGCCATGGTGTGGCCTTCCTGCTCCTTCTGTACTTCTCTGCCAGTAGATGGTTTTCCTGATGTAGGTGTGCATGTCTGGATGTGGAAAGCTCCAATAAGGAATTAATATTTCCAGCAGTACCTCAGGAAAAGTCAGAGGATGCAACTTTTATTTTACTTTAGGCTGCAGTAGAAAATTCTGAATTAAATTTTCAGACAGCCTGGTGGTTGGATTAAGTTTCCTTTAAACAGGTGGCCCTTCCGAATAAATAGTTGTTCCTCTGTCTTTTAGAGTTTCAGGTACACTCAATACTTAGGGTTTTGGAAACTTTAACTTTTGTAAAAAGCCCAAGGTGGAGAGATAGGAAAGGCTTAGAGAATAGTGTGCCTGACTTTGTAATCCTTTTACAGCTCTAGCTTGTGGTGATGAATGTTCCTTCCTGGCCTCTCCCCTGAGCATCTGCCTCAGGAGCAGTGCACACCTTCTCAGGGTGAGCAGGGGGCTGAGAGGGAGTGTGGGCTCAGTGCAGACCCCACCCGGGGAGGAGAGGGGCGTTCTACACTTAATGGAGAGGTAAACAACAGCAGAATGGGATGATCTGTCACAGGAAGACTTTCCACTGGAAAGGCTGAGCTTTGCCTTCTGCCTTTCAGTTTCTGTCACTAACAACTTCCCCTCTAACGTCAGCAATCAATGTGTGACTCAGTTGTGTGGCCCAAAATGAAGCGTTGAAAAGGAATCTGTTCAGGCAGAAGTGGTGCTTACAACAAAACTAACAGAGAAATACATGGATAAGTAGCTCTAATGAGAAAAATGGGGACATTTATACAGACATGTGAAGCTTGCATTCTCCCACTGATGATATCAGCTTAGTGGGGCATAACCAGACAGCAGGAGCTGTCATGAACATCATTAATTATTACTCACATGTCACCAATACATCTTTGTTATTGCACAGTAATTTAAAAAGGCTGCACATATAAACTAAAATTCATTATTCTTATAGGAAACTCATCTATATCAACATAGAAATTAAATCCAAACATATATATATATATATACATACAACATTTCTATTATTCATTTGCTACTCTCTGTATACCTATCAGTTACATCTGAGGCATATTCCTGGTCCTCAGTTCAGTCACTGCAGTGCTTTAGCCACATATATCATGTCACAACTGGCAACCATAAACCTCTTGTGAGAAGTTTTGTTCTGCATCATCTGGGGCTGTGTTCTGTAGCTGAGTTATAACTGAATTCTTGCTAATGTTCATGGTTTTGGCAGGTTTTGATAGGTTATTGTGTTGGCAACTGATTAAATACTGTGGAGCTTCTTTAAGCCAATGGTGCCTTCTACTGTAAAATCTTATTCCAAAATTTGCACTGTCTGAGGACTCCCTTCTTGATGTTTTACGACAGTACATGAAAAAGAACACTCATAAGAGCTGCATTTTGTTCTGACAAATGTAACAAAGGCCTGTGATGTTGGTGCCATGCAATGCTTACCTGGGATCCTTCTATCCCCCTGGGCAGAAAGTGGAATCTACTCAGACAGTCTCACACAGCTCATGTGAAAGAACTGCTCCCCCTGTGAGCACTCAAAGTGTCTGTCACTTGGCTGAGATCTACTCATGGTGCTCTAAAAACAGAAAAGCTTCCATGTGGAAAAAAATTAGGAGAGTGATTTTTTAATGTAACACACTAAATTGAGCTATAGCTTTAAAATGAAACAACCAAAAAAGGAACTTAAAAAACTTTGTTCACTGCAATAAAATATAATGATCTCTTAGATTTTGCAGTAAACTGATATTATTCTAACTTTTTTTAATCTGACACACTTTCACAAGAGCATGTTCTCTCAGCACAGCCCTCTGACATAGAGCTAATTTAGAGAAGATTTGGGAGTATGATGCAATATCAGCTGCGTTTGCATAACTCATCACTGTTTTCATTTGAAATCTCTCGTTAAGACTCATGTTACTGTTTGGAAGGTTACTCGGTTCTTTCCTGTTCAATGACTGGGCTGATTTGGTAACTTCTAAGTATATTAAATATTCTGGGAATAAAAAAAGAAGCTTTAGATCATAGTAGATATTAAATTAGAGTGTTATTCCTATAAAATAAAAGATTTCAGGCTAGGATACTAATTGAAAATCCCAGGTTTACGAGTAAACAATTATTTTTGTACACAAACAGTAAGAACTTATACTGTCCACATTATTTTCTTGCTATTTAATTTGTTTCAATAATTTAATTTTACTGAATCCTTTTTTAAGTTTTTGGAACTAAAATCTTACCAGTTCCTTTAAATGTCTACTAACACCACCTAGAAAGTGATTATCACTTCAGTGTTTGAAAATGTGCATGTTCTGCAATATCAGAGAAAGGCCTGGAAAAAACTCATTTGGCAAAAAGAAAATTAATTTTTAACATAACAAGTGTTTGTTTTCTGAAAGCTCATACACCTCATATTCCCAGATTGTTCTCAACTAGTTTTGTTGTTGAACTTGCTCACATATACTTTTAAATTAAATTTTGTTCTAGTTAAAACATAAGGCATCCACTTGTTTTCCATTAAAGATATTGTACAGAAAAATATGAAGTAAATTAAATCATCCCTTTTTGCTCTTTCTCCTTAACTCTATTCAGTAAGTCATTTTAAAATCAATAAAATATCAACATTTTTCAAAGTGGTATTTATATCCTTAAAATACATTTTCTTACCATTTACAGTAGTTGAAATGATTCAGTTACACTTAAAATATTTCTAAAGGGTCCCGCAGAATTCTGTATGAAGTATTATTCAGATCTGTCAACATTATATATTGACTTCACAAAATACCACTAACCAAAACTGAAAGCACCGGGATTACATTGCACTTGTTCTCTTTACACATTAAAAAATTGTTAAATGCCCGTGGATCAGAGAAAACAAAAATGAACTCCGGTGTGTGCAATGAACAGTTTCATTTCTGTACCGAAGTTGCTGAGTGCTAAAGCGGAGTCCAGGGGGTTCAGATTCGTGGAAATTCCGAATGTCCAGGGCAAATGTTAAGCTGAAATAGACAGCATTTTAAATCTGTTTTGCCATTCAGATGTATATAATCCACAGAGTTCTGACAAACCCGGGCCTTGCAGACCTTACAGATTCAGCCCAGAGTTCGACCAGTCAGGTTAAATTTCCTGACCCACTTCTGCTACTCTGATTGTGACCATTGCTCAGAAAAAAAAAGAAAAAGGAAAAAAAACATACACCCACACACAGGCTTCTAAAAGGGTCATCATGGAAGTTATATTTCTTCAGTAAAAATTCTTATTGAACCTGCTAATAGAGAAATTAATTAACAAAAGAAAAATCTTGAACCAAGTCTTCAAGGTTTCATTTTATTATTAAAAATAAAAAGGTGGTTTTGAGAATGAAAGCTGGCCTTGGTAACAGTACTGAATCTCGTTTACAGGGAAATTATTTCAGAGTTTTCTTCTTTTCCTTTGGATTTTTTTTTTTCCTATGAAGGAGAAGCAGTGATAAAACATCTAGTAAGTGTTCAGGGCAGAGAAGTTGTAGAAATCCACGTAGGAAAAGGAGGAGTGAGGGGGAGCAGATGTGTTGGGAGCAGGTCAGGAGCAGATCTGAGCTGCCCCCGCAGCTTCCCAAGGATTGTGTTTGGGGACCAGCACGAGGCTCTCTCCAAACCTCCCCTTGCTCCAGCAGCGAGATTATACTGTGCAACCTCATTTCATGAGGTTCTGCAGGACACTTACCCAGCCCAAACAGAAACAAAAACCTACTTGGTGTTTCCCCAGCAAAACCCAAGCCAATCTTATATGAAGCGTCCTTATTTCTTCACCTGACGGTTTTTTAAATATGTGCAATGTACATGTGCGATACCTTTGTTTGGAACATCTGTCGTGAGATTAAAATAAGATTTTAATTTCTGGTATGCTATTGATGTTCAAGAAATGCAGGATAGAAAGCATTATTAGCTATCTGCTGGTTGACAAGGGGGCAGGATTAGGTTTCTTTAAGGGAATTACACTTTTGATGACCCCGCTACATATAAAACATGTTAGCTAATGGGGGTGCAGAGGGGGCAGATTTAAGTGTTTGATCAGGAAATCCTGCATGAGCATATTGGATGGAAATTTGATTAGTAACCTTAGTGACAAGGGGATCAGATCCACTCTCCACGTACAATCAGATCTGGCAGTACACGCTTTTTTGTCTCTTTGAAGGAAGGGAACATTTGTACAGAATCAAGGCAGCGTATTGGATAATTTAAAAAGCTGTTACATATTGAAACCTGGAAAATCACCTTTTTTGTTTTATTTTGGAAATATGCTTGCAGTTATCCTGGTGTGTTTTTTCTTACAAAAAAAAAAAAAAAGGAGAAAAGAGTAAGGCTTTTAGCATTTACAAGAAATATTTTATAGAAAATGGCCTTTTTCTAAAGCTACTTGTATTTTACCTCAGTATTGTAAAGAATGTTGGAAAAGAGCAGAATGAAAAAACCAATACTTTTATCTATACTTGCCTAATATTTGTGCAACAGTATCAATATGGTTTTATACTGGTTGTAAGCACTATATCCGTTGAGAAAGCTGATATAGTTTTGAAAGCCAGTTTATTTTTTTAGATCATTAAAGCATACTATCAAGTTTTTAACTAACGTGTTAAAAATAAATATTTCTTGTGTTTTGATAGCAAAGCTCCTTTTATTTGTGTTTGATTTTTGAAGGGAGCTCGAACTGACTGCAGAAATCAGGCCTCCCTTTTCCTTGGTGAGAAGTGTAAATTGAGGATGATAATGTGGTGACACTGATTCTCACGAGCCAAGCATCTGGACCAAGTGTTTGTTTTAAAAAGAACGGAGGCAAAATGAGCCACCTCCTGGTCTCCAGTACCTTGTGAGTGAAAGGACCACTAGTGCCTGTGGCTGCACATGGATTTTAGTGCAGTATCCCTGTTGTATTTTGCTCCCACTTTTGTGCAAACAGTGAGGTTACAGCAGCTCATGAAATGCTCATGGGCTCCTTGGCTGGGAAGAGTTGAGTGTCCTGTGCTCCATGTGAAGAGGCCTCAAAGTCTGATACAGGGAATTTTGCTGGTAATGCACCACCATACAGAGTAGAAGACCAGGTTCAAATGCTGGCTCTGCTACTGACCTTAAACAAGGCATTTCCCATCTCTTTGCTCCCTCTTCCGCTGCCCTACTCTATTTTGATTTCCAGTTATCCAGGGTGAGATGAGGGCTTGGAGCATCTACCACATGTCAGGACAGCACTTAGCATCAGTGTCTGTCCGACTGTGGTTCTGTGTCAGGATGCTACTGTATTATAAATAAGATTTAGTTATCACAGGAAATCCTGGCACCTGGCAATTCAGGCTGTTCCTGTACTTTAAACTGGGTGTAGACTTCAGCTCTCCCTTACTTGGGATTTTCATATTTTTAAGGATAATAGTATGGAAATTCAGGACGTGAAATCAACCTTAAGAGTTTGAAAAGGAAAAGCACGTCACATTTTCCAGCATGTTGTGGAAAAAAATACTCAGAGTAACCTTTATATATAAAGTCCACTGCTAGAAGTAATTAAGTAATAACATCTGATGACACAAGGACTGTCATCTGTTTAAACTCAAAAAACTGGAGAGCTCAAGGAGTCCAGATATCAGATAACAGGAGTGCCTGTGTTGTGGAGCTTCTCAATAACTCCATTCTTGAGGTGGATGTGAATTAACAGCTGAAAATGCTATTTTTTTAAGAGCTATACGTTCAGGGAAAAGCAGACAACTAGTATGGGAATGGGTCTCAGCAGCCACAGACCTCAGACTGGCATTTCTCCTCTGCTAGAGGTGGGACATTTTCGCCTTTCTCCATAGAAAACCTCCAGGAGGATCAGGCCCTCTGTGCATTAGCTGAACCTGGACGTGTATGTAGTCTTGGGACACACTGAAGAATTTGCAATCTATTTTCTGAAAGCAGTTAAATGAGTATTAGCCTTTCCAGTGAGTTTGATAACATTATTTATTTTATACAATAGTCTCATGAGAACAGACAATACTTTCATTGTAATTAATTCATCTAATACTTCAAAAATGATACATCCAGCAGTTTAAGGCTCCTGCCTTTAAGATACAGTAAATGTTTGAGCTTGGGTTTTTTTCATTTACTACTTGATGTCAAAATACTTAGAATTGTTTTCTCCTTATAGCTAATATTATTTTTTTTTCCTTTTTAATACTATGGTCCTAATTGCAGAGAGTTATAAAGGACTGACAAAATAGAATGGAAAAAAAGGTTCTGATCGGATTATAAAGGCTAACAACTAACCAGTAAAGTGGAACTTTTTTTTAACACCATCCAATGATGTCACCAGTTTGAGGTTTCTCTGGGACTTTATTAAAATGTTTGTGACAGAGCCAATGTAAACCATCCTAAATCTAACACAGAGCTGAAAGGACTGATTTTAGGGAATGCAAAGATATGGATCATTGGGTCTGTCGAAGCGGCATCTTGAGCCAATTATTGGTGTCATCTTGAGCCAATTTAATCAATCCAAGGGGGACTCAAAGGGGGTGGGGGTGCAGGGTTGCAAGTGTTGGTCAAACATTCTGGCAAAAATGGATTTGTTGTAACAGCAACCAATCTTGGTGTGTTGACTGACTTCCTGTGGCTCTGGGTTTGTGCACACTGTAAATAACTAATCAATCACTGGAACTGCTCTTGGGCTTTTAATTGCTGGGTAAATTTGTAGATTATGTGATTGTATGTGCACAAATGTGAGCTTGAATTTATTTAAGACACTTCTAAAGGGGAGGTAATGTAGCGTAAAAGAACCTGAAATACCATACAGTGTTACTTTCAAAATAGTAAAATACACAAATATATTTCTAAAGAGTAACATCTACTGACATTATCTGAGTCTGATCTTGTACACAAGTAAGCTTGAGAGTTGTAATTCCTATAATGTAAACTGCTCACAGCAGCTACTCGGTTGAGGAGAGCTAATCTACAACACAATTATTACCAACAGAGAATTGAAGTGAGAAACTCTTAAACCTTACTAAAGTGATTTTGTTTTATTCTGTCAGATCCATAGCAACAGTTTTTAGTCAGAAAATCTATGTGGAAAATTATTTAATTTAAATTCTACTCGAAGCATCTTTTAAAGATTTTTCGTTTGCTTTTTTGCTTTAATATCGTGGTATGATTAAGAGAGTTTTTATGAGTTAAAATCCCACAAACTCTCCCTCACTCAGTAATTTCTATAAAAACTAAATGGAGAATCCTCCTCATCATTGGCATTTTTTCCACTCAATGAACATTTGCAAGTCAAGGTACTGCACATATTCTCTTGTTGTAATGACATATACACTTGTAATCTATAATGCATCTGTGCTTGGACATAATCAAAATTCTAAGTCACAAATGCTTCCCAGCAGTTCTGCAATTTGCATCTTGCATTATTTTAAAGGTAGAGACATGGTTTATATCTATGTATGAACTGGGAGAAAGAAATAGATATAGGTAGCAGTAAGGACAAACAGTAGAAACATATAAATCCATTCATATCAGGATAAAAATACATTTCTAACGTGTGAAAAATGTAGTCTGTGTATTTTAAGTATGTCTCATAAAGATTATCTATCAAACTAAATCAGTGAGAAGGGGATATTTGCTTTGGACAAGATGTCTTGGAAAAGAAATTTACGTGTTTTGGAATTGTTAACACTGCACAAGTTATGTCACTGCAGCACAGACACGACTGAATGCAAGGAGATGGAATGTGAGATGAGCCGATAAAACAAAAGCTCACATTTAAGGAAGTACACATTTAACTTCACTGTTGCATCTTTGCTGCTAAAAAAATGGCTCTTTGCTCTAACATATCCCAGCAGCTGAGGAAAAGAACACTCAGGTAAGTGTCCAAAAACCACCTCTTCTACCTTACAGCGTTCACCCAGGGCCTGTTCTTTCCCTTCAGGAGGCCTTTCTTACTTGCTGCTAAATGCACACGTAAAAATAGCAAGGAGCACATTGACAAGTGTTTGCAGTGTGTTCACTTAGCTCTACACCCATGCCATTCCTGCATCCCACTGTGCTCAGTGCACGTTCCTCTCCAGGATAAAGACTGGCAGTCTCCAGTTGGGCAAAGGGCCGTCACTGCTCCCTGTGCTGGGGGTGTTTTCAGCAGGTGAGCTCAGCCCTGCAGCAGGATCTGCGTCGCACAGCAGTGCAAGGGGAAGGTGTGACAGCAGAGCAATGGCATTAAATAAAAGTGAGTCAGAAATTAAATGCTTCAATCATTTGAGATTGGATCTTTCAAACGTCTTCTGCAGAAGAAGTTTGTTTGACACTGAGTTAGTTCTGTATTTCATCAGCAGAGAAATGTTGATTTTAAATTAAAGATGCAAGGTATGCCAGCTTACAGGAATCACACATAAATTCCTACTCTTCAATGCATTCACAGCTCAAAAATATTATTAGTTTTTAATTTGTCAGTAAAAGAACATTTTTCTTATATTTATAAATAGTATTATACTTTCTATCACTTCTATCCAGTGTACCTTTTCATCTTAGACGTAGCAACATATTTGTGATGGTTCAACTTCAGCTATAATCTGCAGGCTCTAGGTCTGTAATTTATTATTTGCTCTAAAAGATCAGGTCCAGAGTTTAAATGTCCCTAGCTGAAAGTTTATACCAGTCAGGACAGAAAATTATTCTCTATGCCTAGGTTGAAGTACATTACTTCTTTATTGAATTAATTATGATAAGGATCATAACTTCAAACTAGGGGTGAGGTGCTGGCTTTCTACTAGGATTGCTTGAAGCAATTTTCATCTGAACATTTTTGTAGAGTTATTGAGTCTGGCAGGTCTGAACTTTATGAGAGAGTAACTTTCTCCACAACTTAAAAGAGGTTGGACATTGATCCAGGCAAAGGTTTACCATATCCCATGTCTGTAGCCAGAAAAATTTGCACTGCATACTGAACAAATAACTACAGAACCAAATTAAACACATCTTATGAGCTTTTAAAAGAAAAGCAATGCTGACCCTTTCCCTGAGGGATCGATCAGGGAACTGAATTAATATGACAGATTTACTTCTTTTTTGTTTGTTTGAAGTGGAAGTCTAAAATGATTTTTGGTCAAGGAGGAATTAGTCTACTAAGTATGTATACATGAGTCTACTGAACCATGTATATTCAGTGACAAATTTTATATCTCTATCAGATTGGAAAAAGTTGGGCTTCAAAAGCAGGTAAAGATGTTAATCCTACAGTGATTGCTCCCCCCTGATTGGATTAAAAGGCCTGGGAACAACAGAAGGAAATTACAGATTTCTGGAAAGTTAAAAAGCAGCTAAGAAAGAAGAAAAACATTCAGCTTGAGAAAAGCAGGTTCCAATAACTGTTCTGTTGCCTTGAGTCAAACACTCAGAGTTTGTGCAAGACTATAAACAAGAGATCCTCTGGGAAAACTATGGTTTAAGTGACTTACCTAGAATTACATAAGAATTCTGTGGCTTAGATTGGATTAGGAATAATTTATTTGGGTGAGAGGTGACTATTTTTCATCCACTTTGTGTTGCATTACCTATGTTACCCCTACTTTTTCTAGAGTAAGAGAGGCAAGAGGCTCTCATCTAACACCCTCTGCCTTACAGCTGCTCAAAACCAGTAAATAGTTTCTCAGTGTAACATTTTGGAATTTCAGAGCTGTTTCTATTATACAAAGGCTGAAATTCAACTGCGCTTTTTGTTGTTGTTGTTATTTTATAATGTAAAAAATTCATCTTTTAAGTCTTCAGAATTACCAGTTTTTCAGTTGCCCCTCTTTCATGCCACTGAGTCCAATAACAGCAGTAGTGTCAAAGATAAATTTTGCTTTCATTTTTATTTAGCTGCTTTTCCTAATTTCTGTCCTGGAAAGTTAAGAGTAGCAAATGGAGAGACTATAATCTGTAACAAAGTCCCTCTAGATCTACAAAATTTTCTGGCTAAAGAGGAGATTTTTTCAGCCATAGCAGCATTACTTTCATATACATTTTTGTTTCACTTCTGTAATTTGTTAGTTTGAAAAATAAAAACACCTTTTTTTTCTACTACAAGCAAGCAACAAGAAATCTACACTGGCTTTGACATCATAAATTGTATCAGAATAATCTTGAGAGCTGGAGCACTGAAGTAGCAAATACAGTTACCATTTAAACTTAGAAACATCACTAAAATCTTTGTCTTGCCCTAAGAACAGAGAGGAAGAAGGAGGATACGCTGATTTTACTGAAAAGAGGGAGTAGAAACCTGTTACTGCTCAATGAATTGGTATCTATGGGTGTATAAGAGCATAAAACATGGCCCCTCAAGTCGCTAATAGGATTCTCTCTTGAAAGAGATAACTGGTGGGCAGATACCGAATATGACAGAGGTCCATATAACATTTTTAATAATATCAAGTAAATCCTATGAATAAGGAGAGTTAAAAATGTTTATTCATTGTTTTTCCCAAAATCAAACCTACATGCTGCCCAATGAATTTCACAAGCAGTAGATTTATAACAGAAACAGCCCTGACTTCTTTCATGGTGTCAATAACTGCACAATGACATTTGTAACAGGGTCTCAAAATGAAACTACACAGGTGTGAGGAAGATTGTCACATAAACAAAGTGCTCTGGAAGCTCTTTATCCACTGATTTCTAAATGATGGGAGGTTACACTGCATAACAGTCTCAATTCTGGCTTTCCTCAAGACCACGCTGTTGGCAGCTGTGGGATACTGTAGTGTAGGCAGCCTGGTCATGGATGTCCATAGCCCTTGCCACTACTGAAGCGGCCATTGCCATTATCTTCCCTCTCATCCCAACTCTGCTTTATGTGGTCTATTGTGCTTAGCCTTGAATATATTTTTAAGAGTTTTACTTTACCCTGCACCTTGTTCCTTTTGATTGTGCAGCCTGCCTGGATTCGGTGCATGGAAAACCCACCTTTTAATGTCCCTGGGTCCAGTACTACATTCAATGCCAAATATAAGTGCTAATAGTAATAAAACAAGATAGAATTCAGAATGCTTACAGTTCACCAAGTGTTCATTTAGTGTTTGAGATGCCCTGAGCAGTTCTTCACACAGGAGCTCCTTTGGGAAATCAGCACTACCAGACTGTAAGTCCTGTTTATCTGGTTGTTTCATGTCCTCATGGCCTGTTATGTCAACCTTTGGAGTTTGCACCATGCTTGGTGCCCCCTGCAATCTTCTCTTTTCTGCCATCCGTGTCAGCTTTTCCTCCATTGTAATTGGTCTTCAGGACTGATAGACCTCTTTGAGCAAATTCTTAGGTCAGCATCTCCATTTGTAGGCTGTCTGTAGCTATAGGGAAGTAGAACAAAAGCTGTTGGAGTATCACCAAATCCCAAATCACATGGATTATTTACCTGTTTCCCCATTAACTGTGGGTTGGCAGTTCTTAGTGATTTTAGTATCTTTTTCATACATGCTGCCATTTTGGCTCTCACTTTTCTTCCTGAGCAAAGCATGATCTGGTGACAGGCAATAATATCACACTGCTGTTACTTATAATTTGATAGGGCCATTTGCAGGCCACCATCTGATCTCCACAGTGCTCTAGCTGGGCAGTTATTTTGGCACAGTTTTCTACCAGCCCTACCTAAATGAGCACATGACTGTCTCACACCTCTATTGCCTTCTGACCCAGGGGTTAAAGGATAACTGTACTTTAGGCCTTTTAGATGTATAGTATATTTTCAAGTGTCTCATTTCTGGTACTGAACATAACTAACATGCCATGAAAAGGGTATGATATCTCCCAAAGAGAAGACTGAATTAACACAAAGGTATGTGTTCGATGTTACGTCGTTATCCTTATTTTTTATTATAGCTAAAAATATGTATCAGTTTTTATTTTTTTAAACTTTTCTTTCTATTTATTTATCCTTGCATTGTTTCTTTTCTGATGAAACATAGCTATAACATCTAATATCCTGTTAGATGGAAAGGGCATTTTGTGCACTCCCGGGGTGGTGTCTCACTCACTGACAATGCTGTCCATTACTCCAAAGAAGAAGTTTTGCTCTTTTCCTTTCTACCTAAATGTCTTACCCTCTACTGCTGCTGAGATCTATTTCCAAAGTGATGTAATCCACTGAATTTCTTCAATCTTTTTTTCCTACTGCCAGGCATTGCCTTAGTTTGAGATGGTTGCTGCAACGCTGCTGACGTTTGGGTTAGTTTTTGTGAGCTCTCTCTGTCTTCTGTCTCTATTCTTACAGTATTTTGAGTTCTGTTTAGGAGATACTGTATCAGAGCTGGCTGCTTCCAGAAACTCCATTCTTGGACAGCGTAAATTTCTTTATTTGGCAAATGTTCATTTCTGGATTTTCTTATATCTCTTTCCAAAAGTTTTCTCCTGAATTTCAATAATTATTGGATCTTTTGTCATCCCTTCCCCATAACTGGCTTCTTAGTTTATGATTTGCAAAGTCTTTTCCCACCATCTTTTTCTATTTTTCTTTGTTTTTCTTTATATCCTTCAGCTCAGGTTTTCTCATGCTTCTTTAATGCAATTAACTAATTGCTAGCTTGCTCCTCTTGATTAGCACAAGCACCTTAAAGCTCCTGCTATCAGAAACTCAGATCAGTGCTGGCTGTTCTCCCTTAGGCTGCAGATTTGGAGCACAGCTGTGAGGACATTCGTGGGCTCAGGGCTCTGTCTGTCCGCACAGGTCAGGAGCTGCATCCCTGTGGCAAGTCCTGTGGAAACTGAACCACACTTTCAGTCCCTGCTTCTGGGCCTTCCAAAACCAGTCCTTTGTTTTGTGAGTGTGATTTTAAAAACAGTTGTGCCATTTGATGCTTTGTCAAGATTTTGTTTTCTGTAAACTATTCTGATATATGAAGTGATTTTGTTGAGAGCTTGAGGAAGCAACTCAGTTGATAAAAGCACTGTGTTCAGTAATAACAGTGATAGTGATAGGTCCTGTGAGATGTAGTTATGGTAGCAAATATTTCCCATAAAAGGGGAGTCCAAATCTTTTTTTTTTCCCATGTTCCAATGGTACATTAGATCAGATGGAGAAAGCTCAGCACTTCATGTTCCACTGAACAGCACTGAGCCTCTATGGACATCTGGGACAATGCTTTCAGGCATGTGGTGGGATTCCTGGGCCTTCCTGTGTAGGGCCAGGAGCTGGACTTCAGTGATCCTTGTGGATCCCTTTCAACTCAAGATATTCTGTGATTCTGTGTTTTGGTGACAAAAACTGAGTTGAATTCTCTTAAAGCTCCAGGCCTTAATTGCCATTTCTGAGCATTATTAAAAACCAAGTCCCTTTAATTCCACTTGCTAAAGACAACCAGAGGTTTCTCCAAGGTTCAAATTTCCTCCATTTTGCTGATGATTTCCTCTGGGTTTATGGCAGAGCAATCTGTCCAGTGCATATGTATGTGCACAAGGCAGAGGAGAGTAAACCAAGGCACTGGCTCTTGCTCTCCATCAATGCTTCTGCTTCCTCAGACCTCTGAAAAAGAGGAGAAAAAACTTATCTTCCATGAATATTTTCTTAGGGTAATAAATGTAAGATGATAGGTAGAGAAGTGAAGTGAGATGGTTTAAGTGTGTTTTCTCTCTATAAGACATTGGTTCATCATAAATGAGAATGTTAATTTTTATTGTTTAACACAAATCCTTTCTATTACACCAAAACACGGGTTTTCTTCTAAGGCAGCTGGAATGCTTTTCTCACAGACAGGTGCTGAGCTCAGTCCTGGTGCACAAGACACTTCAAACCCTCTGAATTTTGAAAGTATTGTTACTGCATTCTGTTTTCCCAACAATCAGACCAAAAGAAGTTTGAAAGTCTCTTAGCACTTGACATGAAGAATTTTGGCAAAAGTGGAGCATATTTATTTGGCTCTGACAATCAAGTTGGTTTTATGCAGGCATTTAGCCTTTGAATTTAATAATTAAATTTTAATTTTGAAGTACTTTATCTTTCCATTCTGAGAGTTCAAAGTTAGCTTTGCTGATAGGGGTTTTCTCTTAGTGCCACCATATATTTTGTACAGAGTGCAGAAAGCCAAGTTCTTCCCTTAACACACTTGTTTGGCTTTATAATGTATACTAATATTTTATTATTGATGTTTGTAAGACTGGTTTTCATGTTTGGAAGCTCTCACTGCATTTGATTTTAATTTTGCTCTGCTTTTTGCCTTCTACTACAGATCAAGGCAGTGTTTAGGAGAGGCAGAAACTACTTTAATGACACTCTTAAATCTCAGCCCAGATTAATTATAGCACAATAACATTTTTGCCCTAGTAACAGCTGAAGTGGGTTGTGTCAACAAGATGGAATTTGACTCACTTGGGCTGTAGCACCCCTTTTTAGGGCTGCATGTAAGTGATTAGGGTTACAGAGAACATGTGGACAGTGAGTGTGTATTACTGTGAACTCGGCGGTGGATGAGAAACATCTGCCTTATTAAGCATCCTTTTAGAGACAACCATCCAAATATGCCTTTTGAAACCAGCATTCTGGATTTTTTTGTAGCAGCCAAGGTAAGCATAACTTTAACCCTCCCAGTAAACCATTTCTAGGTGTGATGCTGGCAGGGACTGTGAACCTTAAAGACTGGCTGTTACATTATCTGTTTATAGCCCCTGCATCCAGTCAGCAATTGGAATTCATGATCTACCAGGGAAACATCAGAGTGCTCTGCACAGCCATGATTTTACAGAGCTGCTGAAAGGTGGTGTTCTGGAACTGTGTGTGGTGGTGTGCACTGGGCAGATCACAAGTAATGTGTAGAATTTGCCACCCCACGTTTTTTATTTAGAAAAATCACCAGTGATTAACCTTTAGCATTTATATATAAAAAGATTTTCAGAAGGATTTGGAAGCTAATGAGAGAAACCAAAATGCTTCAAAAATTTCTTTGGGTGTATGTCTGTACTTAGAAATCTGAAACTTGAAAGCATCTTCACACATAAAGCACTTAGAGCTGTTATCTTAATTTCTAAACCACTCCAGAATCTGTGAACTTCAGTCACTGGTGCTCCAGCACTGAACTGAGACACAGTCTCCCCTTGGTTCTTTGCACCAGTTTTGGCATTAATAACTTTATAGCTCTAAAATTAACACAGTCTAGTCAGTCCAAATGCCAACAGATCTGAGCCTTTGAACACTATTCTTTTTTATATTCTGTTATGGGTAAAAATAAGATTAAATATCAGTTGCACAGAAGCCTAATTTAAACTGACTTTCATAATCAATAATAAGTTTCACTGCAAATGGCAAAGCCTGGTGAGAAAATACTTGTGATTCACCAACAATGTAAATCTCAGGCACCCTATCACTGTTAACAGAAGATCCTGTTCGAGGCCATTGCAAAGTGATCCTACTTGTTTACATTTCTTATTAAAAAACAACTGATAGAATGGACCTGAAATTTATCTTGCCTGTTAAGGACAAGCCTCAACAATGTCAGCATGTTCTCACATTTAAACTCTTGTGAAAAAAATAGATAGAAAATGAAGATGAACTTCTCACACAGCCCATGTTTTACCTCGCACATTCACATCAAATTCTCCTTGATACCAACTGCATGACCTGGTGGCAGTTATTCAGACATGATTTGGTTGGTGTCAGCGAGATTTGGGCCCGTGGAAAAAGGCACTAGTCCTTCAGACATGCCCTTAAGAGCAGGTTTATTTTAGCACTGAACTGCTCAATGCTAGACCCATGCTTAGATGCTCTGCTGCAGCCAAGTACTGAGCAGAAAGCTGCTCTGCTGTAAAAGTCAGTAAATGCAGAACTCTGATGCCAGGTTTTCACTTGAAACCAAGGTCTATCCAGTGCTGGCCAAGCCTTCACCCTTTGCTTTTCAGATATGTATTTATGAGATGACATTTATGATGGCAAAGCTTAACATGGCTGGGAACACTAAAATGTCTTTAGCTGCTTTGAAGCAGAGATTTGTAACAGTTTAATGGTGGATATTACTGAGAAACAGAAGCTGGGAGCTCTGGGCTGAGGCTGTCCTAAGAGAACAGCTGATCTTAGGAAACATTTTTACTATCTTTCTCGTGAGAACTGTGCATAGTTAAGTTTTAAGCTAAAAAGGAAGTGATTATTCTTAAGAAAGGAGTAACATCTATTCAGGACTAGATAGGAGGAGAAGCTGTGTTTGTTGCTTGTGGTACCAACTGCAGGGAATGTGTCTGAGCTGGTTCTCTTTAAATCCAGGTCTTCAGTGGAAGTTAACAATGAACAATAGTGTCTGGATACATTAAAGGTCAAACCCTGTCATGGTACAAACTGGCAAAGCTGTGATCGTGTCTCTTTAATTCAAAATTTGCTTCAGCAAGTGTGTTAGAACTGCTTTTTTTGGAGTTTTTTGTTGTTTGGGGTTTTTTTTGCCAGAGCTGAGCCCAAGGAGAGAGCTCATCAACCAGAGAAAACAACATTTCTGTTTAAGGTCCCTGTTTCATTTAAATGAAAAAAGCCTTTTGGGGAGATACAAAAATAAAGGCAGAATAAAAGACCCTCAGGTTCAAAATCCAAAACCTTGCTCTCAGTCACAGAGAAGAAATGCTGCCCCTGTGTTTGTATTTTCTGCGTGAGTGCATGAAATGTTTCAGTGGCTGTTTCAGGCAGAGCCAGCATTAACTTTGCTGGATACCTGAGAATAAAACAGGCCGGGGTTTGCTGCAGGAGTGCTACGAGTGAGTGACAGGAACACGTGGCTGTAACCCTAAACACTGTTGTGAAGGCCTTTATCCAGAAGCCAAGTTTACAGATTTTACAAAGACGTTAAACAAACACTGTAACTTTTAACATAAACACAATTAACTAACATAAATATTTAGGCAATTTTCTTTTCATTTCACTCAATGCATATACTGCACATGAATCAGAGTTTACCCTTAAACAGTTGGCTTTAGGATACCATTATCACTCTTATCAATAATCAAACTTCTCTGGAGCAAATAACTTCCTCGCTTAGCCCAAAGACATTTCTTAAACTTAGGACTTGCTCCAAAGGATTTCAGGATTTGTTCAGCCTCTTAGATTGATGAGCTGTTAGATACAGACAGATCCTTTCAAGGGTCAGATAGACAGGGGTGATTTTTTTCTTGCCATACTCAATCTCCAGCTATTCCAACAGGACAACAGAAATTTTGCAGTGTGAAAGTAAGTATGGACTGAGTAATGGATATAGAAATTTCTCTCTTAAACCAGCACGCAGCATTACTATAATCCCTACTGTTTGTAAGAGGTCTTGCTATGTTTGGTGCAGTCAGGTAGAGGCCCTGTCCAGATACAGAGCCCTTGGAGAGGGTCCAATAAACACAATCAGTGGCCTACTGTGTCCTGTTCTGACCACAAAATCACTACTGTCCCAACAATTTGGGCCCTAGTCAGCCCCACTGAATTCAATGAAGACTTTCAAGTTGCATATCCCTCCTATATGTGACTTACCAAGGCTGCAGAGCTGGAACTGAGCCTCGTAAAAAGCATGTTTTATCCAGCGAAGATAGGCATCTCCCCCACAAGATATTCCTTACTTGATCAACCTTTATGACTTTAATCCAACAAAAGGCAAAATTTTTGCAATGCAGAAACTAAGGCACAGGCTTTATACAAGTCAATCACTCCCATAAAAAACACCAGTTCATAACCACAGTGGGTTGTGTATACACCAGCATGATGAGGAGAAACCTAAAATTCAAGTATATCAAGAATTCCCCTCTTTATTCTACAGCAGAGATGTCACTTCTTTCCTTTTCCTGTTTTCCTTACCCTGCCAGGCAAAGTGGCTGTTTCATTTAATTCTGTTATTCAAATATTTCTCTTTTTCTTCTTGCATGCTACACGGTTATTGAGTGTCTCTGAATACTTTGGTGTTTTGCATTCATCAGAAAATGCCTCACTGCTGAGGAATGACAGGGAAAGAATGGAAGTCACTTGCAAAGCATAGAAAGGCAAACAAACATCCTCCCCAATGTGCCCTTACATGGATCCAATAGCCAACTGTCCTTGAATAGTATTATACGTGATACCACTGAACATGAAGAGTTTCAAATGTTTTCCAGTCAATAGCTAAGCAGCCCTGAAATGGATTGCACAGGGAACACAGAATCTCTCCACAGCAGGTAATACAATGAGTCATTTCACAGGGGAGGTAAAACAGAAAATTTCAGGCTGTCTGGATTCAGATAATTCCAGAACTGAGGGACAAAGCTGACAAGGAGCTGACATTCAGCTTTTGCATCTGTTCACAGAGTTGTCTATCACTGCTATCAGAGTTGAACATCCTTACTAAACTCACAAGAGTAGAGTTAGAAGGATGGTCTTTCCAGCATTCAAGAGTAAGGGAATGTCAGGATCAAGCTTGCCTCTATGGCTCTTGCAGAATTACAGAATGGTTGGGGTTGGAAGGGACCTCTGGAGATCATCTAGTCCAACCCCTGCTAAAGCAGGTTCTCCTGGAGCAGGTTGCACAGTAATGTGTCCAGGCAGGCTTTTAATGGCTCCAGGGGAGGAGACTATACTATTTTTTCCCATAGGACCCTTATATTGTTCAGGAGGAAGCCTGGGACTGCCTGGGATGACACAGGCTGATGAATCAGAACCAATATTGCCTCTAGGCTCTCTTTGTTGCATCAGCTGGAGGGCATATAGTGAATGATGCTGAGGTAAAAGAAATCAGATGGTAGAAAAATCTGGTACTGTTACCATGTATCATCATATTAACACCCACAGGGGTCATCAGCAGACTGAAAAATAAGTTCAACCAAGACAAAAATTACTTTTTATGGAGATCAATATTTAAAGACTAAGTTTACCCCGTGTCATTTTTGTGATTGCATGAACAACAGTAAAGCTATTTTCAAACTAAACTAAAAAGTTTAAGTTTCCAAGCCCTGGAAACTTAAAACTGCTTGTGTGACTCAATCTTTTTCACACATGTACACAAAAAGAGTCTTTTTGGCCCCAAATGAATCATATGTATTTTCAGGCTGATTAGTAGATTTGGTGGTGTTTCTTGGAAGATTGTGTGCTGGATATTAATACGCTTTGGCTGAGAAACTCTCATCTTAGTTCTGTATTGGCCTACACTGTAAAGATAACTGAGGCTTTGCTTGCAATCCCACAAAAATCAGTATCACTCCATTGAACAAAAGCATCAAGAGTGTTCTTGACTCTTCCAAGTTCACCCTGGAATGTTGGATCAATGTTGGATCAGGATGTGGAAGCCAAGTCTTCCCATTCATTGTCCAATGCCCCAGACAAGGACATACTCGCCTTCATTGGTTAATAATGTAATTACTAAATTTCTAAGGCATACTGTGGTCTCCTTACATAGGTCATATTCCACATGATTTAGTAATATCTAGTGCCCTATATCAGTGATTAGTACAGAATTATTAGAGGACTCAATAAAGGTAGTGGTACCCTGTACTGCCATGATAACATTCATACTCATATAATGAAGGTGACAAAGGTGACAACATTCAGACAACTTGACACAGCAGGTTGCTGGAACTGCTGATCCTTTTAGAAAGAGTCTAATCAGAGTAGACTTCCAAAGGAAAAAGACTTCTCTATATGATGCTGTAGAGAATGAGAAGAAATAGAGTTCTACTGTTGCCCAAGAGCTCAGAAAAAGCTGGAAATCAGAAACTCTGGAGCAGTTACACTGATTTGGTAACACCAGGTTCTGAGAACTTGCTTTGTTCAAACCATATTCTCTGTGCTGTGGCTTCTCCACTCTTCTAAGGGGGGTGACTTGCTTATTAGTGTAGTATAGGGAATGGTCTCCTCGATGTGCTGAAGAGAAGAAAGGGAAGAGGTAGTGCTGAGAATCCACATGGGCTCTTTGCTCAGAACATCAGGGGAACCAAAGTTCACAAAGTTTTCTGCACTCATGCATGTCTAAACTGTCAGAGGTGTAAGTAAAAAGGAGGTTTTGAATTCAGAGAAGCAGGAAAGTGGCAATGCCACAGGACCAATTTTTTGTCTGGGATTCTCATTGTAGGAAACCTGTGAGAAGTGTCCCACTTGATAACTTGTGCTGACTGCTTGTGCCACCTCCCATATGAATTATAACATCAGCTGTGAGATCAAAAGTCCAGTCAGCCCACTTTTCTGTCTGAAATACTACAAGGATCCCAGGGAAAAGGATGAAAACACAGCAAGTATATATTTATCTTTTGTATCTTCTACAAGATACTTCTTGAGCCAAAGGCGTAGGATGTCAAGGGGATTGCAGCTGACTCAACCTCTTCCCCTGATCTGAGCAGATTTGGATTAAGCTGGCATACACATCTGTAGTTCACTGATGGAATTAATCACTTGGGCATAAGATAGTGAGAGGTTTTATAAATAATCAAAAAGTTCAGTCTTGTTCCTCAACTTCATTCCATGGGCAGTTGTACAGCATGTAAAATTTGTGTGCATTATTTACACTGATAACCTCCAGGAGTTATTATGGTTCCATGAATCTACTCATGTGGTATCTTGTATCTTGTCAAAATTATCAAAATAAATTAAATACAAAAGCTTTATGATACACTCAAATGAAGTCCATAGTCTTATCTTGTCCCCTGGCTCTTCATACAGATGCAAGGACTGAGGAGGAAAAGGGCTATCAATGTGGAAGCTGTTTTGGAAAAAAGAAAGAGAAAAATAAATGGAAACAACTTCTGTGGCTGAACTGATTCTCTTGTTTTCTGAGACACTGCCAAAGCACATTTGAAGATACTCAGAGCTTTAAATTGTCTTGGGGAGTTTGTTAAAGTCTACCAATTTTTTAGGTGACTAAGTATGGACATGAGTTCTTAAAGAGATAGTGAATATCCTCTTTTAGTGTGTATATCTACATATTTTTTCCAGTTAAAGTTTGGTGAAAGATATAAGGGAAATGTGTACTTCTGTATTAACAATATCAAACAGTGACCTAGGAAAAATCAGTGTATAAAGCCCATCTCATAGAGGAGGTTTTTCTGTTGGTTTCAAATAATACTAGCTCAGGCATATATTGGAGTAATAAGGAGTAATAAGAAATAAATCAGAATATGTATATTCTACAAGATCTTGTTTACTCTCCATAAAAGTGTTTAAAAAGAGTTCTAACATTATTATCTTAAATTATTTTTGAAATCTATTATGTTTAAACAGGTTAGTTTTGTTGCAGAAGAATATTGGAGTCCTTTGTGCAGTGTGACTGGAAAAAATTATTTAAGAAACATATTTGAAATGCTGGAAACATGAAAGATCCCTTAGCTGGGGTTGGTTTCAAGTCTCTTACTAGAACTTCCAAGATAGTCTGTGAGTGGATGCAAATCGGGAAATAAAAACTTGTGGCATCACTTTATGCTTGTGAGGCAAACCATAGACAGGAATTTGACTTACCAATGTCACAATAAATTGTTGTCTTCACACCTCCTACAATGTAAAAATCCAAGGGTAAACCTCAGCTGAACTATTCTCTGAGAGCTGTGTTGATAGTAATAACCATTTGAACTGTCTTCAACTCCTTGAGTAAATTCCTCTGAGCCATTTCAGGTTATTAAACTGATGTACCCAATAGATATAGACCTAAAAAGCAGCTATATTTGTTTTCTGAACATCTTCAGATGTTGTGAAATACATATGTTTTAATTTACTTCTGTTGTATTTCCATGTTCTTTCCACACAGGCCAGATTCAGCACATCCTATCTGTGATGGCTCAATCTCTTATTACTACCAAACAGCTCAAGGTTTTGTAGCCACCAGGCAGTGTGTTTAGAATCAGAGAAATAACTGAGAAACAATGCAGAGGATGATGAGAAATATGGGGAATATCTATTTTTAGAAGCTAAAGTATATTTGTATTTAATTACACTATTTTTCTATCTTGTGCAATACATATTGCCTCTAAACATGAAAAGAAACAAGCTGGAGTACTATTAAATGTGGTCATCTGGTGTGAATGTTTTAGACAACTAAGTTCTGCCATTATGATTACTTTCCATTCTCACATGGCATTTAATATTGGAGGAAGCAAAATAGTTCTGTGTGGTTGTAGTCTATCCAATATCAGGGTGTTACTGGGAAGTTAAAATCTCATCTAAACCAAAAATGTAAGTCTGCCAGACCTCCCAAGAGTACTGAAAGCTTCTTTTTCTCTCCCCTTGATTTAAAGTGTGGAAGAGATAACATCACTCCTTTTTTATCTGGGAAATCATTCTTTCTGCTCATTCCTAAAAAGTTGTCCCTTTTTCAGCTTCTTCTTCAAAGAAGGATTGCTTTTCTGAACCCTCTTGGTTCCTTTTTGAGCTTTCCTTTCACAGCTGAATAAAAATTAAGGTGTGCAGACACAGAAATTGTGTAGGATCCTGTCATTTTACCTTATAAGGTCCTGTCATTTCATCTACCGTTTTTTTAAAAAAACTGTTTTCATCTAGTGACCTTTTAAATTCCATTTATGAGTGAGGAAATACAAAGGTTCCACAGTGTCCAGGTTTGGGGCTTTACATTTTTTTAGTAAATATCATATGCATCTCACTTTACCTAGGTGATGTTATCCTGTTCAGCTTTATAGAGGTAAATTAAGAAAGGCTGGGAAAGAGAAAACAAAGCATGGCAATGAATTGATAGCATCATAAAGTATGCTTAGATGCCTGGGGAAGTGGGTCTAATGCAAAAATATTAGAGATCCTGTCCCAGGAAAGAAGAGAAATGAAGAACATCTCAAAGGAGCACCAGGAGAATGCTACAGTAAAATAGTTGACATCTTCACAGAGGCTTTAGCACAGACACTGCAAATTACCAAAGAATGCAAAGAAAGCTCTAGCTGAGCATATTCTGCACACAAACTTGTGTTGGTTTGGTCTTTTGCTGTGTACCTTTGGGTGAATAAACAAGGTGAATAAATAGGGAAGAAGTTATTTCTCTGTCATTTTAATAGGCTTTCAGTCACAGAGTCCCTGCACAGTGTGAGGCAGGTACAGGGAGCTCCACTGCAGGATAAAGGAGCCATGTGGTAAAAGCCACAGAAGCTTCCTGCTGAGGCATTCCTACAGCATGCCCTGGACAGAGACTGGAGGAGATCTCAGTCCTACATGGTGGCTGTGCTAAGGGTACCCCTGGAAGAGCCACCAAGGAGGTTTTTTCCTAAGAAAAAAATGATCAAACTTCCCAGTAATATCTATTATTTCTTTGTAATGAGTAAGTAAACTTGAGTAAGCCACAGCATTGAGGTGCCTGAGTGAATTCTGTGAAGAGAGTCTTTAAGGTAATAGAAATAAAAAGACCAAGTTGCTCCCAAGAACCTGTGGTTGATTTTCTCAAGTATACAAGGCATAAAGTGGCTCTGAGCACCCAGTGAATCATCACTGCTGCCATTTGGAAGAGCAGATCACTCAGCTGGGGCCTTGCCATAATTGCTGTGTTTAACACTGTGGCTCTGTGAGCCAGTGGGGCAAATTAGTGTCTTCTCTGATAATTCCATTAAAGACTTATTATTTTGATAAATCACGGAAGGCAAAGGTCATGATCTCCTGGGAACTTTGATTTTGAGCTATTTTGCTCATTTCTATATTTGACTTTACCATTGATTTACTACAGATTCATGCATTGCCTCTCTTTCAACTTCTGCTCTTCCCTTACCAATGATTCTTGAAAACATTTTGGTTACTTATTTTAAAATATTTAATCCAGTGAATTATATTCTCTAATATGTTTTCACCTGATCAATATATATTAGGGAGCAAATATGACCCGGAGCAAAATTCTTTGAGTTCTTCAGAGATGTTTTACATACTAGGAATATTTAACAGAAAGATACTCCTGAGGACTGAGGGATTAGGTTAGTAAATGCCATTGGTGAAAAACTTAGAGATCATGTCTAGTTAAATAGTCTGAGAAACATGTGTTGGAGGAATATCACCTAAATTATTCATTATGTACTGAATATAAGCAATCTTTTATATCCTAAAGAATATAAGCAATATAAGCAACTAACTTGCTATTACAATGGTGATTGTTGATCTTCAGATTACAAACACCAGTTATTTGCTGAATTTGGATAATTCAGAGGTGATTCTTGGGAGTTACTTCTACTTCAAGAAGATGATCATTTCCTAGGCAGTTGTTCCGTTGTGTCAGCACAAAGCCTGAGTCTGGCTGGAGGGCATGTGATTTAAGGTTACATTTCCTTACACTGTTGTATATATTTGACAATTAATCCGTCAGAAGAAAACATCTTTGATGGGTGAGTGCTACAACTCTGTTATGAGGCAAACTGTCATTTAAGTGCATGATCCCTGCAAAACACTCCACCACTGCTCAACACAGCAGTGCTGACAAGAAGACTAAAAGCAGTTTGTTGGTGTAGGTTATTCAATTCACAGCGCTGAAAAAGTTATATCAGCAAAGGATTTTTATAATGGTATAATTTGCATCTCCCTTAAGGGTGCAAATGTACTTTGGTTTTTTGAGCTCCAGCTGTTCCATGCAGCCCAACATCACAGGAGGCAAGGCAAGGAGCTGGCTGGACCCTCTTCTTTTCCTTCTCATCTTAAAAGCAAGGACTTGTGTGTCTAAATCAGAGGAGCAGGAGCATGACCCCCTCCTGTAATGAGGCAAGGGAAGCTCAGCAGGAACACTTTTGGTAATCTGGGGTCTGGTTGTAGGAACAAAATGCCATTTTAACCATTTAAAATACAGGAGACTGCATCCAACACAACCCTGTCCCTGGGGACTGACCAGGACAGTTTTAGCCCTTGTAAGAACAAAGCAAGCAGAGGCCTTGCTGCAGGAGCTCAGTGCCCTTTCGCAGAGTTCCTAACAAAGGAATGGCTTCTTATTTATTTATTTTATGTCTTCAGCTAAGCTTTGATGAGAGGTTCCTCAGCTTTTCTGTAGAAGCTGCATTTCCTGTCTGAGATAGTATTTAAGGCGAAGACTGACTCCTTCTCCTGTTTCCTTTCTACAGACCAAAAGGAGACCCTTTCAAAGAATACAGCCTTTAATCTGGAGGCAAACACGTGCCCTGTTTGTAGCCCTCATCTCTTCTACAGTGACTGATGTTGCTGCTTGCAGGTAACAGTTTTATCTCATTTAATCCCTTATACATCCTTCCTTCACTTGTATTATGCCACAGAGGAATTAGACCCCTTTCATGCTGTGCTTCTGCTGGTGCATCATCATGGCATTGGGGATAAGTAAACACATATTTAAGCCAATAAATCAGCATTACTTCAGCAATGCCTTGTTTATTCAGCATGGCAATCTTACAGCACATTCACTCTTAAATGAAAGGGTGTTTTATTAGTGTTTTTTTAAGATACATAAGATCAGATTTGCACAAATATTCTTTTATTTATTTGTTACTTCATTATTATATTATTTCTAATACTACTAGTTTTGAAAATAGTAATTGTATTATTCATTTGATGTGAATTTTAATGCTAAGAAGCCAATTTGATGGTTATTGCAAATAGTGGGGAAAAATACTTGAAACTCCCAGAGGATGCTGGGAAAAGGCTTTTTTGGTCATACTCATATTGACCAGCTGTGAAAAAAAACACATTCTGTAGCAGCATGATGTCCCTGTGAGAGGCTTTACAGTCTGATGAATAATCATTATCATCCCATTTATTGGCCGAATGTTACACTGACAGCCTCTAGTTAAATAAGGACGGAGAAAAAACCCCACTGATTTAATGTAGGTGGATATCCCTTCCCCTCCTGCTTGCTGATTAACATGGGGTTCGTTTGGTCATCAATTAGAAGACACTTTTTTCCCTCATGGGCTCATAATGTTTCTTTTCTAATGATTTTTTTGCTTTGTCTTGAAGTTGTGAACGCTGGAAATTTGTTTGTATCAGTTAGTATCAATGTGAATTATACATGTCAAATTATAACTTTGAAGTTACTTGGTATATTATTAGTATCTTTAAAAATATATGCTCCTTCACCTGTAATCTTAGTAAAAGTCACTGCTCATACACATTAAAGACTTAACCCAACTCCAGTCAATGGTACATTTGCCACTGATTCAGCAGTGGTTGGATCAGGGTCTTCATTGGAGGAAAGGGATGACAAATGCCTTAGAAAGAGATGTTCTGAACAGGTGAATAATGCAGAAAAGGTGAGTGGAAGGAGTGGCCAGTTCTGAACACCTCAGTTAGAACAAGTGGCACAATTTACACGTGCATCATGGCAGGTGGATGCATTAGACAGCTCCAGGGCTGACGTTACTTCTGCATATTCCTAAATTTATTTTCTTTTGATGAGTCACTGTAGGTTACTCTGNATATATGCTCCTTCACCTGTAATCTTAGTAAAAGTCACTGCTCATACACATTAAAGACTTAACCCAACTCCAGTCAATGGTACATTTGCCACTGATTCAGCAGTGGTTGGATCAGGGTCTTCATTGGAGGAAAGGGATGACAAATGCCTTAGAAAGAGATGTTCTGAACAGGTGAATAATGCAGAAAAGGTGAGTGGAAGGAGTGGCCAGTTCTGAACACCTCAGTTAGAACAAGTGGCACAATTTACACGTGCATCATGGCAGGTGGATGCATTAGACAGCT